>PISX010002276.1:0-123778 GCA_004024625.1 Mellivora capensis
GAGTCACCTAGGCATGAGACTTGAAGAACAAGGGTCTCTAACTCATGTTTCATCACTTACTATTTTGGGGGGATTATTTGTATTTGCTTTACATATTTCTAAAGCCTCTTTCAGTTCTTGTATGTATGTGTGTAATGGGGTTGATATTAATGAATTAAAATGTCACTTTATGAAAAATGCTAATAGCCAGGGAAAAGGGGGCAGCATGATCACTTACTACATTTATGATGCTCGTTTGATAAAAATTCATCGGTTTGCAAGAAGTGGGGCTTTTCCTGGTATTGAAAGATGAGATCCAGTTTGCTCCATTGGTCCTTATAGAATAGACATTGTGATGTAGTAGGTCCGCTCATTAACAGATTCTGTAAAGTAGTATAACTTGATTTCTTTCTTTCATATTATGATTAAGGTCAGTTTCAAAAAGATGTTTTGAGTAAAATTCTGAAGGATATGCAATTCATTTTTCTTTAAATTTTTTTGAGATATCATTCACCATAAAATTGACATTCACTTTTTATTTATTTATTTAATATATATATATATATATATTTTTTTTAAAGATTTTATTTATTATTTGTCAGAGAGGGAGAGACAGCACGAGTGCACAAGTAGGCAGAGTGGCAGGCAGAGGCGAAGAGAGAAGCAGACTCCCTGCCAGGCAAGGAGCCCTATGTGGGACTTGATCCCAGGACCCTATGATCATGACCTGAACCGAAGGCAGCAGCTTAACTGAGTCACCCAGGCGTCCAGACGTTCACTTTTTATTTCGATAGTATAAATTTTATCCTTAGATCAAGGCTAGCTCTCAAAAAGTTATGTATTCCATGTAACTTTGGCCCATCAGCGATTTGCTTTTTCTCAACTAACAGAATGTTATTATGTCGCTGGCTTGCAAGGAGAGTGAAAAACAGCTTTATGAAACCCCTCCCTAAGGTAGTTACATAATCCTAGTCTATGCCATACCCATTACCAATGCCTTCTAAAATCTCTCCTGTATGTTTATCTTTCTCAGAAAGCTTTGAACCCTTCAAGCAAGGGACTGTGTTGTTATGATACTCTGTTGTCTTTGAGGACCTAGGAGAGTGCCCAATTTGTGGCATGTGCTCAACAATTTCGTTGTATAAAAGAATGAATTAATGAAGATAATTCTTTTTTTTTTAAGACTTTTAAAGGAAATTGCCCTCATTTTATGTTTTATAGTGCATGCTATTTGGAAATTGTACTTATTTTTGTTACTCTCTTGGCCTGTTTCTTCACCTGTTTTCAGTTGTGATAAGCAATATGCCATTCTTTATGGTTGGGATCAACACAGTACGTGATAGTTCAAGCTTTGGAGTCAGAGCCAGGTGTGAATTGTAGTTCTGGTGTATTTTAAATATGGGTTATTGGATATATTAACCTCACTTTATTTCTTCACTTGTAAAACGGGTATGAAGTAAGAACCCACTTCATAGAATGGTTTGGGACAATGTGTATCAATAACTTAGCCTGGCATATAGTAAGCACTTGATAAAACATGTTTTATCATAGTTGATATTCAGATAGTTGACTTTCCTTTCATGATAAATAAGCCTAGTTTCTTGGGACACCAGGGTAGCTCAGCCAGTTAAGAGCCCGACTCTTAATTTCAGCTCAGGTCATGATCTCAGGGTTGTGGGATCGAGCCCCCCATGAGGTCCCACATTCAGCAGATACTCGGCTTGAGATTATCTCCCTCTCCCTCCGCCCCGTCCCCTGCTCATGCACTCATGCAGGCACTTGCTGTCGAAAATAAATAAATCTTTAAAAAATAATCCTGGTTTCCTTAACCTGGTTATTAAAGTCTACCCACCCAGTAGTTCTCCTTAATTTCAATGAGCTGAAGAAATATTTATAGCCTAGGGAAAATACATGTGATAGATTAAACATTATCTAGTTAACAATGTCATCTAGCTACTAGGTTCAATTTTGCTTTGTGTTATTAATTATGGGGATATTTTTTCTTGTGTTGAACTTACCTAGTTATTTGGCCTCAACAAAAAGCTTGCTTCTAAAATTTAAGATGATTGATATCTTAAAAATGTTACATTTGTTGAAGAAACCAGAATCATTTTTATTTCAGACTAAATTCATTGTGTGATTATGTGCAGAATTTCAGCAAATCTAACTTTATAGACCTTTATGTCCCAGTGGTGCTAAAATAAAGTGAATTTTGTAAGATTATAGTTTCAATAACCCTGGACATGAAGTCCCAAGAATAGAGTGCTGACTTAGATGTCAGAAGACTATCTTTCTTATTTTGATTCCCTTGGTTGTTAATTTGTGACCTTGGGCAAGTCCTTTAACTTCACTCTTTATAATTTTCCTCATCTTTTCCTGCCTTCTCTACCTCACAGAATCATTGAGAGTGAAATGAGAAAATATTTGGGGACGGTAAGAACTGTAGAAGTCTAAGGTATCTTGTGTGTTAATGGCAGTGTTCTGTGAAGTTAATTTTTTAGACAAGGTCATAGCATAGGCTGAGGCCATGAAAATGTGTCTGTTCACCTGACTTTATTCCAAATCAATGTCAGAATTACTCAGGAACTGCTCTTAATGAATTTTTTTTTTTTTTTAGTTCCCTTTGAAAGAAAAATCTGCAGAATCATCACATAATAGCTTCTTATCTGTTCCCCTCCCCAGTATTTGCGGCCACTTTAGCATTGCGGTTCTTTTAGTTGAAGACCCAGCTTAAGTAAGTGCCAAAGTCAGCAGATAGAGTTGTGGAAACTTTCTGAAAATAGGGGAACAGACCAGTGTTTTCCTTTGAGTACGTGAGTCCAATACGCTTCTGTTTTTTCGGTCATACTGATATTTCTATGCATGTTAACATAGTTTCTCGTAATGTCCATACCCTCCCGCATTGTTTCCTTTCTTGATAAGGACCTGGAGCTTTTGAACCTTGAGGAAAAATGCGTTTCAGCCTGCATACGGAGCTTGTTCCCCTTTTAGCAGTTCTTTAGTTTTTAGTGTTCTATGGAGACTGAGTGGAAAAGTGGAATGTTATGGGCTAAATTGTATCCCTCCAAAATTCATACGTTGAAGACTTAACCTCTACTACCTGAGAATATGATTACACTTGGAAGTAGGGCGGAAGTAATTAAGGTTAAAAAAGGTCATGTAGGGGACACATGGGTGGCTCAGTCGGTTAAGTGTCCAGCTCTTGATTTCAGCTCAGGTCATAATGTCCACTTCGTGGGGTCGAGCCCTGCTTTGGGCTCTGTGCTCAGTGCAGAGTCTGCTTGTCCCTCTCCTCTGCTCTCCACCTGTGCATGTTTTCTCTCTCTCTCTCTTTCTCTCAAATAAATAAAATCTTAACAAAAAAAGAGGTCATGTGGGTGGGCCCTACTCTACTCTGACTGGTGTCCTGATAAGACGAGGAAGAGACCCAGGGATGAGTGTTCATAGATGGAAGACCTTGTGAGGACAAGAAGAGAGACCAGGGTGTCCTTGCAGAGGAAGTCCGTGTGGAAACACATAGACGACAAGCCAAGGAGAGGCTTCCAGAGACGCTAAGTCTTCGGACACCATGATCAGGACTGTGAGAAAATAAATTTCTGTTGTTTCAGGCTCCTAGTCTGTAGGATTTTGTTGTGGCAGCCCGGGCAAACAAATACCAAGTCTCCCAGATCCTGGGTGCTGGGCATTCTTTGTGTGTGTTTGCCACTGGGATTGTAAAAAACACCTTAAAAAGACTTCATAATCCATAAGTAATACAGTTTCAATTTGAATTTAGTAGAGGTTCAATTTGACTTTAGTAGAGGTTCACAGATTTTATGGCTTGTAAATTCAGTTTTTTGGAAGGTGGATGTGGTGGTAAAGCTACTTTTAGGCATTGAAAAGACAGAGAAGACTATTTGAGATAGTTTATTTAAAAGCTTACGTTATATCTTTTGTAGTTTGATACACTTTTTTGCCTTAAGATTATGGAGGAATTAATGCAAATGGCTTAAAATGTCTTTAATAGACATACACAAAGTAAGTGATCTTGGTTGTTTTTTGTGTATTTTAAACTCTTGAATTCCCATATTACTCACTCACACCAAGTGTTTTGATGTTAATATAAATGAAACAGTCTAATTTATGTATGAAATTTTGGTGGGGGGGGGATTCTCCACCTCATCCGTTAATGATTTTTACTTGGCTTAATTTTGATTTTTAAATATTGAATCCTGTTTATATGACTATTCTTTGAAATGGCCATTTTATAAGTAAGGTAATGATACTGTCTTTTCACACACAGTGCTGTACGATTTTAAAATGCACATGGATAATCTCAACCCATTCTCCAAAAACCTTTTGGGGTTAACATAGCTCTCAATTTTCTAGGAAATGATTCCCAGAGAAGTAGGACATTTTCTTAGTGTCAGACAGGGGATTCATGGATCCCACGTTTTCTGAGTCCCCATCCAGAACTCTTTTTCTATTTCTTAGACTCAGGGACACCAAGCCCCAAGGACTGAGAGATGCACTGATGTATGTGTACACATTTGCTGTGTGTGTGTGTGTGTGTGTGTGTGTGTGTGTGTGTGTTTTCCCTTGTTTCTAGTTCTTCCCTTTTCTGGTAACTTTGTGGCAAGTGTTTTCCTATGGTAGTAGTGATGTGCATATTTTCTTTTCTTTTGGGTGCTTTGTGTGCACTTGCACATGTGTATGTATGTGCAGTGATATCAAAATACAGCTTGAAGCAGTGAAAAGATTAGTCTCATCCTCTATAAGCTTGTATAGCAGGATGGGTGCAACTTCTGGCTGAAAATAAAATTTTAAGATGTGCCTAGCTGTTACTTCTTATTTCAGTGGATAGCAAAATCTGTTGATAATAGTTAAAGGTAGGTCTTTAAAGGAAATTTGTTTCTCTGGAAACATATCACCTATAATCTTCAGCTCCTAAGGTAGACAACCTCTGTGAGGGTTAGGTGTTAGTATTCAGATAATTATGAAGCTAGCTCATTGTTCCCAGACCTAATACTAAATCCCTGTCTTTCACGTTTCCTAGCAACTGACTTACACGGGGAGGATGCAGAAGGAAAGCCATCAGGGACTTGCTCTGCATTTCTCAAACAGCAGCTGAGAAATAGTACCCAGACTACATTGTTCCTTTTCACCGTTTCTACTAAAAGCTTGCCTTTTATGTTTATTAGCTTCTAAAAGAGGATAGTCATAGAGGATAAACATGAAAAATTGAGTAGTGATGATAAAACATCAAAGTGAAATTATTGGAAATTTTCCTCAGTAGTAATATTTTTATGTAGTCATTGCTATTTATGTGTATCTTAAAATCACGGTACCTGGGATAAGGAGAGGAAATCAGTTCTGTTTTGTGTTTGAGAATTAAGATATTTATTATTATAAAGTAATTCCTCTTAGATGCTTAATAAGTACTTGGTCATAATTGTAAAATAGGATAGATTTTCGGTGTTTCATTTTCTTGAAGGGAGGACAGTATACTATAAAGACACATGTATGTGTGTGTAACTCTTTGTACATACATCTGTGAATTTTAAGCCTTTAGACTGACAAATTGAGAAATGCTTTGTGAGTAAAAGATAAACTTCATTATGTTTAAGCAAAGAAAAATAACAACCCATTTCCAATTCCTCTTTATGAGGAACTGATAGTAATTTGATGTCAATTTTAGCACATGATGAAAACAGAAACTATGATTTTATACTTCTATGTATTATATTTCTAATGTCATTTAATCTTACCACTTCATTTTGGTGGTCTGAAATGTAAAATATAATGACATTTACTTGTTATTAATACTATGACACAGCTGTTAGGAAAAAGTGCCTTTTGGATAACAAGAATCCAAAGTGATGTCTCTTCCCTTCTCCACCATCATTATACTGTTTGTTTGCCATAATTTACTTTAGGGGTTTGGAAAGAAAACTGGTGGAGAAAGGGGGAAAAGAAAGCAAGGGGGAAATGGAAGGAAAGATGAAGCACGAGTAAAACAAACAAAATAATGGTATGGCTAGTGAAATGTGGGGCAGTGGAATCAAGTGGCGCTCCTACATGTTTCTCCATACTACCTCTGTGAAAGTGATGTTCTGTTGTTCTTCTGACAGCACTGAGTTTGCTAACTAGCTAGCACCTGCCAGGGTGTGCTGGTGCTGTCCGTGCAATATCCGGTGTGAAAAAAAAGAATAAGAGTAGAAAACATAATAATGTGGCTCCATCAGTGTGAGCTGAAGCTGAGCACCGTTTTGTGTGTGTGTGTGTGTGTATGACTAGTCAAGTCTTTTCCAAAAACACTCTGGGGGCCTGTGCTGATCCATAGAGTCTGTCAGTCTTTCCTTCCCTCCTTCCTCCTTCCCTCCACTTCCCTCCCCCTCCCTCCCCCTTTCCTTCCTTCCTTCTGCTTTTACTTATTTATTTTGAGAGAGAGACTGAGCATGAGCAAGGAGGAGCGGCAGAGGGAACAGGAGAACCAGACTCCCCACTGATCAGGGAGCTTGATATGGGGCTCCATCCCAGAACCCTACGACCGTGACCTGAGCCATCCAGGCACTCCCATAGAGTTTTCTTTGGTTTTTAGCCAACTTAAGAGAACTAAGTATTTTATAGCTGGTTCATTATATAGTCTTAACTTCATGGGGTTCAAACTTTTTTTTTAATTTTTTTTTCCTACTCACTGAGTCCACCTGTGCTTTGTAGAACAGTTCTTTCTCATAGGAAAGCAGAATTCTCAAATTCTGTCCCCCATTTTTTTGTAAGTCCATTTGATTTAAAACTTCAGTTTCCTCTGAGTTAAGGCTTTGTCCTTCATCTCTGATGAGCTCAAAGGGGCATTGTTGCCCTGCCGAATGACTGTTGTTCAGGCCACTTGGTTGCTGTGCCCTACCCTCACCCTCTCCCATTTCCCACCTGTCAATCCCAATGGTGCTGCCGAATGTGCACCATTTCTTCCTACTTCCTGCTTAAATAAACATGAGGGCAGGTTAGTAAGGTTACCTCATAAATCCATGCCTCGCTAGACCATGAGGTTTTGGTGTTTCCCATACATGCAGGCACCTCCTGTCTTGATGGGTGATTTTCTTGGTCCCTCTCTGTTGGCTTGGAATGTGAGGAGCACCCCTCTCTTTTCACATGTGCCTCTCTAGAATACATGCTACTTAATTGCCCCCTTGGTCCACCATTGCTTTGGATCTGACTCAGCATTCATGCACATGCGCGCACACACACACACACACACACACACACGCACACAGTGTCCGCACTATGCTGTTATTTTTCACACGTGAAAAAATTAGCTGTCTAAAATGCTTTATTTGGACGGACTGCTTCTTATCCTAAAATCACACTCTTATGACTTTATAAATTATTTTTTAAATGAAATTGTGACAGTAGGTGGTAGCTGGTTTACTTTTGTTTCTGATGGAAAAAACTGAAAGCTGCCAGCACCTTATAGCTCACAGTCCTCATTGGTAAGTCCACATGTTCTTCAGGCATCCATTTTCCTCTTCTTTGATTTTGATCATGCCAAGATCTGAGTAAGGTGCATCCACTGTTACCTTAAGGATGATTTTAAAAGGAGAGGGAATCAGCAGTTGTAGTAGGGATTATAGCTTTATCCCAAACACTGACCCCCACTGAGGCTTCTTCCCTGGATGTCTCAGTGGTGGTAGCCTCTGGGACCTTGTTCAAGGCTGGCCAGTATGGGGAGTGGAGCAGAGGGAGGGAGCCGGGACTTCATGTGGGTGGGGAAGGCAGTGGCACCCTTCCTTCACAAAGCCAGTAAGGGAGCTGCCCCTGCCTGAGGGGACCTGAACCTCAGGAGAGAAGGTTCCCCTGGACAGCTACCTGCAGGGATTAGCAGGGAATCAGCACAGGTTGTATTTCCTTCCTTAGCCCGTGAGGCTATTTTGCAATGGTATAAACACAAAAAAAGTGTTTTTGAATGATACTAATGGCTCTTCATGAAATGTATAAACAAATGCACAAATGAAAGAATGAGTGAATTTTGAGGGTGGGCAATAATAGGACGGTAGGAGAAGGAGGGAGGGATGGACGGATGTTGCAATGATGAAAAAAGAGAGAAGACATGGGCCTCGACGCCTAGGTTCATAAATTTAATACATTTGAGACTAATCTGTGGGGGGGGTGTTGTGTGTGCATGAGGGGTGTGGATGTTTAAGAAACACTAGTATTTGGCTTTTAGTACAGCTTTTATTATAGAGACGGTTGACACTGCTTGAGGTCTCTGAACTGTGATCAGACAATGCGTCCACTAAGTGTGGATGGTAGGATATTGTTCCTAGCACAGCTGCCAGCAGGGGCCACGTTAAGCCCCAGTGTCACTTTTGTGATGTGGGGACACCTAGTTGTGTCCCTGGAAGGAATTGCAGGAATTGCAAAAGAAACACTTTTGCAGTATTTCTCCTAGCACTATAATAACATCACAGCCCCCATTTCCCAAACTTCATGTTTTTCTGGCAGGTGCTGAGATACTATTCCTAGAACTTGGTAAAACCAGACATGTGAGTATGGACACAATTCATCTCGTACTTTTGATAATGTTAAAAACCAAGGGAGAAATGCCCTGCTAAAACAGGAGCTGGAAGTTAAAAGTCTTAGCCCTTTATGAAAAATACTCATTTCTTTATTATTTGAATTTTATTTATACATTCATTGAGCATTTATTTATTGGGTGCTCTGTGTGCTTGGGCACCTGTCAGACCCTATGGATATTGTGGAGAAGAGAGGTAAGTCCCTGCTCTAGTAGAAAGAATTCACTTTCTAATGGGAAGATGAGAAACCTACAAGAAAATAAATAAATATGCATAAGACAGTTTCATATGGTGAGAGGTAATATTTGAGAAATATGATTCCAGAATGGCTATAGATGTCAAGGAAAGATGTGTGGCAGAGGAACCCTGAGGTCCTGGATGGTAAAAACTATTTTCTTCTCTTTGGTTTTCTTTTTAAAATCAGAATTCTAGTCCCATCTTATAGGGGAAACTCTAGGAGAATGAAATTGAACACCGCGGCCAAAAAAAAAAAAAAAAGTTGAGGCAACAATAAACATTACTGAGAACAAGTTTATATTATTTAGAGCTTAATATATTTTACAGTAATATTTTATCTATAAAATTTTATTAGGACTGTGGCAGTTTTCTTATTGTTAATCCATACCCTGATCCTTTTCTGGATCATGGGGATCACTTTCTTTTTTTGGGAATTCTCTCAGCTAAGAAGTTAATAGTCTTTCCTATAATGCATTCTTGTGCTTCAGGATTTTGTGGGAAATGTGCATATGGCAATGATATTTTTAGCCCTTTTTGTATCAGACAATCTTGAATCTTCTTTCAGGACCTAGTTTTGGCTTCATCTGTTTTGTGTAAATTCGTCCCAGGCAGTCCCGGTAACCACCCAGACAGGACATGCATTTTGGATCGTTCACTCATTCAGAAAATATTTGTGGTTGCCTGTTACTTACCGCCACTGTTCTGGATCCTGAAGATTTAGCAGTATTCCAAAAAAAGCCCTCTTAAAGTTTTCTTTCTGATGAGGAGAGGTGACCAATGAACACGAAAACTTAGTGAATGACAGGTGGTAATAAAAGTTAACAAGGAACAGTGACAAAGTAATAAAAGATAAAAGAGGGTAGATGACAATGGGGCAAAGGGGTTACACTTCTTTGTAGGTTGGTCCAGGAAAGTCAGAAAGGTGGCATGTGTTCAAAAAGCTAAAATAGGGGAGGCGAGTAAGCCATGCAGCATGGCTGAAGCAGAACTGCTTGGAGGGCTTCAGGAGTTAAGGTCAGAAGAGCACGTTATGTAGGGACTGTTTAAGGATTTCGGCTTTTATTCTAATGAGAAGGGGAAGAACACTGGAGGATTATGAGCAGCGGATGGACCTGGCAGACATGGGTTTATAAAGACCCATCTGGCTCCTGTGTTCATAATGGACTGGAGTGAGACAGTGGTAGACTCAGGTCCCTTAACTGGGGGCTATTGGAGTAATTCAGCAGCAAGAGGCCTATGCCTACGTGATTGCCACGGGGAGAGTGAGAAGTGGTAGAGTGTAGAGTTGACATATTTACTTATGCATTGGAAATGAGGTATATGAGAAGTTAGAGGAATTAAAGATGACCTGCAGTTTTTACCTGGAGCATTGTGAAGACAGGTAGCCGTTAATGGAGAGAAACTGTAGGAGAAGGAGCTAATGCTTTGGGGGAAGGGGGTTAGGAGTTTGCTTTAGACTTAGCTTGAGACGACTTTGGACATACAGATGAAAAAATTGCAGACAGTTGGGTGAGCAAATTTTTGGTTCAGGGTGAATTCAGAGACAGGGTGAATTTAGAGATGCGAATCTGGGGATCGTTGATGTATATAGATGGTGTCTGCGACCATGATTTTTATGCATGTTTCAATTACAGCACTTACTGCACTGCTCTGTCATTGTTGATAGATCTGTCTGTCTGGCAAGATCCTTCAGGACAGAGACCGAATTTTACTAGACATTTTAATATTTTGTTCATGATGTGAAGCTGGGGGTTTTCTTTGTAGGTTTGAGCAACTGGGTTTACTTACAGCTTCCTGCAGGGAAGGCCGTTTCTCTTAAAACTGAAGGTACAGTTTAAAAGTTACCAGAGGGGGCAGTTGGGTTGTTGAATATACAGTTTACGTCCAGAACGTAAGATTTTGTCATCTCTAAGTATTTATTTATTTATTTATTTATTTATTAAAGATTTTATTTATTTATTTGACAGAGAGAGATTCATAAGTAAGCACAGAGGCAGGCAGAGAGAGAGGGGGAAGCAGGCTCCCTGCTGAGCAGAGAGCCCGATGGATGTGGGGCTCGATCCCAGGACTCTGACTGAGATCATGACCTGAGCCGAAGGCAGAGGCTTTAACCCACTGAGCCACCCAGGCGCCCCTATCATCTCTAAGTATTTAAATCTTTCTTCCGATTGCTGTTACCCTTGTGCCTCTACAAAATACATTCCTTTGGGTAGCCCAACTCAGTGCAGTCATAATCTTGGTATAAGTGACAGCTTTAATCCAGACTAATGCTCTGGGGGAAATAAACCTCATGTAAACCCTGTAACCTGTTGGCTAGTGTGCCTGAGATTTATGCTCTTTGACATTGGTTGGCTTGGTGAGTGTAGTGAGTGTGACCTGACATGCTGTCTGTCTGTAAATACTACCCCACTCCTTTGTTTGTTTGGTCTGCTCTGAGTTAAATCAAGAAATTGAGAGTATTCAGAAATCACTATAGCAATGAACAGTATAATTTTATGTCTTTTGAATCTAATAAAATAGTGCTTGTATTTTGCGTGTTTTCTTTTTTTTTTTTTTCATTTCATTTTTCTAGTAATTTGTTCTTCTTGTATTTAACAAAATATCAGTCTGCAACAAATTGGAAAACTTTCAAAGACTGGTCCATCACAGATAGTTTGAGAAACAGCATACTGTTTCATTGTATCAGAAAGCACTTCACTAATAAAGGACTCAGCTAAATCAGTAATTCTCATAAGGGGTAGAGTGGATCAAATATAGCCAGCAGGCATGGTCACTATTTCCAGAAAATGTGTGTGCTTTGAAAAAAAATTCTTCACTCTGTTTTTCATGTCATGATTTATTGATGGGGATGTGATATGGCAGCATGAAAAGAGGTAAAGAACCACCTTAGTGCAAGGAACATAAAAGAATTAGGGATTTGTTTAATATCTTGTTGATCTCAAGTCTGACATTTTGGTGGGTAGATTATAAGATAAACGACAACTGCTGGGTTTTGTAAATATTTCCTTTCAGCATCCAAACTTTAGGTGTGTCTTCATATGTCAGTGTGTTGTTTGATGGTTTTCTAAAAGCAGTCTGATCTGCAGCCCATCTATGCACCAAATACTTAACCTTGTTTCTTAGCTTCTGGAACATTTTTACTCCTTTCATTTATCTTTTTGACGCTTCAAAAGGAAGTTATTAGGAGACACACTGTGAATTAATAATCATTGTGCTCTGTTCCTTAATACTTTTCTTAATCATTATTACCTCCCATGAATAATTTTATTTCGTTTTTATTAAATAAGTGATGGTCACGAGATTGAGCCTGGCAGGCATTGCAGAATGCCGTTAATGGTTAACATGGTGATTTCAGAAACAGAAAATGAACGGATGTAAGGAATAGAAGTAAAGGGAGCTGTGGGAATTGGAGCAAACCGTATGACACTAAGACACAGCAGGATGGACATAGACACAGTAAAGCACTGGAAAGACCACAGTGGAAAGACCACTGGAAACCGCGGCAGTGGTTTCCTTTAGGCTGTGAAGTTTGAGGTGGTCTCCCCTTGTTATTTATTATCTTGGAACTTCCTAGATTACCAACCTTAACTGCATATTATTACTGCTACTCTTACAGGAATTTTTTTTTTTTTACCAATCATCTTACTCTAAACATATAAGTAACCTAACTATAGGTTAGAGAAGTAAATTGGTAGATTTGATATTATAATTAAGATGTTCTTGCTTATGAAGAGTTTAAAAATGACTGTCAAACTCTTTCTTCTTGGTGATTTCCCCAGTGACTGCCTGTAGACTCCTTCTTTGGTCTTTGTAAAGCTATATGATAGCAAATCTGTTTCAGTTAATGAGCACGTGAAAACCTGTTGTCTAAGGACTGTTTTGCTGCTTACAAAGCTGTAAAGATGTTGACAAAAATCTCTCAATCTTTGTAGAATGCTCTCAGTTTTAGTCAACAAGGGCATTAAACACCTAAAAAATTAAGTGAGAGAAACTATTGGCTACCTTTTATGAAACATTACAAAAAAAATAAGTGGTTTTGATTAAAAAATAATCACCCTAAAAATAATGCCTGGAATAAATTCACTGGATATTAATAACCCAGAATTTTTGCATTAAACCTTCATAATTACTGGATAATTACTGGTGGTAATGATTTCCTAGTAATTTCCTTTCTCTATATGTAATATAGCAGATTGTATATGAGTTTCAGTACCAGAAATTTACATTTGAAGTCTGTACAAGCAAAAGGTAACTCAAGAAAATTAATTCTGTGTCCTTTTTCTTCATTAAACCCCTTGTTTGTAAAAAGATTACATTTATTATTGCTCTATTATCCTATTTTGTAAACAGTTTATTAAACATTGAACGTGACTCTACAAGTACGTGTTTCTTAACCAAGAAGAATTTACCTTTAGAGATGTGGCCATTTATTCCTTAGAATACTTCTGATTTTATTAGAATTGCCTCAAGAGCCAGTTCTTGAGTCACAGGACGATATGTTCCATTCACACACTCAACAAATATTTATTGAATGCTTACTTGTAGAGTTCTCTGTAGATGCCAGAGACACTATGACAAAAGCACATGTTTACTGAGCTCATAGAGCTTACAGTGGAGTAGGAGAGACAACAGTAATGAAAACACACATTAAATATTCTTACTAGTAGTACTGAGACCTCTAATGAAAGGAAACGTGCTTATGAAAGATAATGATTTAGAAAGGAAGGAAGTGGAAGTTTAAGGAAGGCAAAGGATGAGCAATAGGTTGGCATAGCTCATTAATTTATAGATACTTCTTTTCATCTCAGATGCTTTTATTCAACTAAAAAATCCTTTATCAGTAAAGCTTGCCTCTGAATGACTCCACTCCCTAAGGCCAATTTGTGTGTGTGTGTGTGTGTGTGTGTGTGCGCGCGTGCGTGCGCACACGCAAAGGATGAAGATTTGTGATTACTGAGTGCATTCAAAGTATGCCGCTGGTTCTGAAGATGGTTCTAAAAGATTTCCAGAAATATTTTAACCTGTAATATCACCAGTAAAATAATTCCATAACCTTTTTCCCAAGGTGACTTTGAAAGAAACAGGTTTATAAGTTTTGATATGTTTCTTCAAAAATCAGCCATATTTGGGGCATCTGGGTGGTTCAGTCAGTTAAGCATCTGACTCTTGGTTTTGGCTCAGGTCAAGATCTTCAGGGTCATGAGATTGAGCCTTGCGGGCATTGACATCTTCATGGGCATTGGGCTCTGCCCTCAGTGAGGAGTCTGCTCCAGATTCTCTTTCTCTCTCTCTCCCTCTAGCCCTCCCCCCACGGGCACACACACATGCTCTCTAAAATAAATAACTCTTTAAAAAAATATCAGCCGCATTACTTCATATCATTATTTTTTTTAATTTAATTTTTTTAAATTTTTTTATAAACATATAATGTATCTTTATCCCCAGGGGTACAGGTCTGTGAATCGCCAGGATTACACACTTCACAGCACTCACCATTGCGCATACCTTCCCCAATGTCCATAACCCCACCCGCCTCTTCCGACCCCCCTCCCCCCAGCAACCCTCAGTTTGTTTTGTGAGATTAAGAGTAACTTATGGTTTGTTTCCCTCCCGATCCCATCCCGTTTTATTTATTCTTTTCCTACCCCCCAAACCCCCCATGTTGCATCTCCACTTCCTCATATCAGGGAGATCATATGATAGTTGTCTTTCTCCGATTGACTTATTTCACTAAGCATGATACCGTCTAGTTCTATCCACATCATTGCAAATGGCAAGATTTCATTTCTTTTGATGGCTGCATAGTATTTCATTGTGTATATATACCACCTCTTCTTTATCGATTCATCTGTTGATGGACATCTAGGTTCTTTCTATATTTTGGCTATTGTAGACATTGCTGCTATAAACATTCGGGTGCATGTGCCCCTTCGGATCACTACATTTATATCTTTAGGGTAAATACCCAGTAGTGCAATTGCTGGGTCATAGGGTAGTTCTATTTTCAACTTTCTGAAGAACCTCCATGCTGTTTTCCAGAGCGGTTGCACCAGCTTGCATTCCCACCAACAGTGTAGGAGGGTTCCCCTTTCTCCGCACCCTCGCCAGCATCTGTCATTTCCTGACTTGTTAATTTTAGCCATTCTGACTGGTGTGAGGTGGTATCTCATTGTGGTTTTGATTTGTATTTCCCTGATGCCGGGTGATGTGGAGCACTTTTTCATGTGTCTGTTGGCCATCTGGATGTCTTCTTTGCAGGAATGTCTGTTCATGTCCTCTGCCCATTTCTTGATTGGATTATTTGTTCCTTGGGTGTTGAGTTTGCTAAGTTCTTTATAGATTTTGGACACTAGCCCTTTATCTGATATGTCGTTTGCAAATATCTTCTCCCATTCTGTCAGTTGTCTTTTGGTTTTGTTAACTGTTTCCTTTGCTATGCAAAAGCTTTTGATCTTGATGAAATCCCAATAGTTCATTTTGCCCTTGCTCCCTTTGCCTTTGGCGATGTTCCTAGGAAGAAGTTGCTGCAACTGAAGTCGAAGAGGTTGCTGCCTCAAGGATTTTGATGGATTCCTTTCTGACATAGAGGTTCTCCATCAATTTTGAGTCTATTTTCATGTGTGGTGTATGGAAATGGTCCAATTTCATTTTTCTGCATGTGGCTGTCCAATTTTCCCAACACCATTTATTGAAGAGGCTGTCTTTTTTTCCATTGGACATTCTTTCCTGCTTTATCAAAGATTAGTTGACCATAGAGTTGAGGGTCTATTTCTGGGCTCTCTATTCTGTTCCATTGATCTGTGTGTCTGTTTTTGTGCCAGTACCATACTGTCTTGATGATGACCGCTTTGTAATACAGCTTGAAGTCCGGAATGTGATGCCACCAACTTTGGCTTTCTTTTTCAATATTCCTTTGGCTATTCGAGGTCTTCTCTGGTTCCATATAAATTTTAGGATTATTTGTTCCATTTCTTTGAAAAAAATGGGTGGGATTTTGATAGGGATTGCATTAAATGTGTAGATTGTTTTAGGTAGCAGAGACATTTTCACAACATTTGTTCTTCCAATCCAGGAGCATGGAACATTTTTCCATTTCTTTGTGTCTTTCTTAATTTCTTTCATGAGTACTTTATAATTTTCTGGGTATAGATTCTTAGCCTCTTTGGTTAGGTTTATTCCTAGGTATCTTATAGTTTTGGGTGCAATTGTAAATGGGATTGAATCCTTAATTTCTCTTTCTTCTGTCTGGTTGTTGGTGTAGAGAAATGCAACTGATTTCTGTGCATTGATTTTATATCCTGACACTTGAATGAATTCCTGTACAAGTGCTAGCAGTTTTGGAGTGGAGTCTTTTGGGTTTTCCACATATAGTATCATATCATCTGCAAAGAGTGATAGTTTGATGACTTCTTTGCCGATTTGGATGCCTTTAGTTTCTTTTTGTTGTCTGATTGCTGAGGCTAGGACTTCTAATACTATGTTGAATAGCAGTGGTGATAATGGACATACCTGCTGTATTCCTGACCTTAGCGGAAATCAATCAATGTGATACAACACTTTAATAAAAGAAAGAACAAGAACCATATGATACTCTTGATAGATACTGAAAAAGCATTTGACAAAGTACAGCATCCCTTCCTGATCAAAACTCTTCAAAGTGTAGGGATAGAGGGCACATACCTCAATATTATCAAAGCCATCTATGAAAAATCCACCGCAAATATCATTCTCAATGGAGAAAAACTGAAAGCTTTTCCACTAAGGTCAGGAATGTTGGCAAGTATTCAGTGAAAAAGTCTTATATAAAATATTTCACAAGGTAAGTCTGGTTTCTCTCATTCAAATTACTTATTTCTCATCAAAAATTATAACATTGGGGCTAATAATACATTGTATGTTAATAAAAAATTAAAAATTTAAAAAGTCAAAACATTATTTTAAGTAGAAACACCAGAAGTAACATTTATGAATTAAGCATTGTAATTTGGAATGAATCATGGAACTAATAAATCATGTTTAAGTATATTCTACTTCAGCTAGAGTATCTCTTTCCTATTCTCTACTCTTGGGTTATTTATCAACACTTTGTGGCTCTTATCAATGCCTACCATGATAAGTGCCATCTGCGATGTAAGCGTCTTGAAGGCAAGGACCATGTCTCATTTATCTTTGTACCTGCCATTTAGTACAGGGTTCTGGTGATGATGATAAATTGCATTTAATGGTAACTAGAAAGAACCTGCTTTAAGGTTGTCATAATAGGTATCTAATATGATTATCTAAGGGAGCAGCTATCTTAAGGTCTGATATTAGCCTTATTAGAGGACAAGAAGGTAAAGTCCTGAACAAGGCTGACAGGCCATGACTGCAATTCTTTTCTATGAGTAACATCTCTGAATGGTGGTATCATTATTGCAATGTATGAGTTGTTATATTTGGGCACTTAGTTTAGAAGGGGGTGCTACCAGTCTGTTAGTGTACATAATTATTTAGAGTGTTCAAATATAAGAATATGGTTTGACATTTATTTATGACTTTGGATTAATAAACAAATACTTATTATTGAACATTTATATGTTTTGACTCTTTAGAGTTCTCTATCCATTTGTGATGCATGTTAACAGAAAGTGAAGTAAAAGCAGTTGCGCTTAAAGAGCTACATCTGTTCTGTGCATGGGTTGTTTGAAGTTTGGAAAGCTATTCTGATCAAATGAATAAATCTTCATCCAGACAGGTGGCTTAGTTGAATACTTATAACTTATTTTCAGATACCCCCTGGGAAATCTTACATTTGGCTGCAATTTCTAAACTGTTTTATCTGCCAAGGATAGACTGGGAATGGGAAACTTCAATTAAAATTAATGGGACTTGTCATGGAGATTTAGAGAATTTTCACTACTCTTCAGTGGCACTATAGTAAAAATGTAGGCATTGTCCAAGTAGTCACGTGAATAAAGCTATTATATGGACCTGTTTTTGTATGGGAATTCAAAATGCAAATAGATTATCTTTAAAAGGATGTATGTAGTTAAAATTATTGTGTTGGTTTAATATTAGGGAGTACAGAATTTTCTCAGTTGCCTCCCTTGACATTGTTTTCTTGCTATCCATAGCAGAGTAACAAAGGTAAGCAGGCGGTGGAAGGTGATTTTGTTTTTCTCCCCCTCGATTTTCTAAAATCATTATTTAACAAAAAGTATACAGTTTGCCTAAGTGAAATTTGCTCTCCATATCCGTCTGTTAAATAGTTGTCTCTCTAACAAATGGAAGCATTTGTTAAAAAGGATTGCTATAGTGAGTAGCAGTTTAGCCCTTTCCAGGCATAACAAAACATTTTGGCCATGTGACACAACAGATAAATATTAGAGAGAAAGAATGCATGCTTTTGAATGCTAGTGTGAGTTTTAAGATTTCTGAATTGTAAAATAAAATTGAGCTTTAATTCAGTTATAACACATAAAAGTGCCTGAACATAAAATGTTGGATTAATTCAACATTCAGGATATTCAGGATATGTTGACAAAAGAAATGAATTTTGCCTCTTAAATGTTCTGTGAAAAATTATGTAAAACTTTACAAAGAAAATTATGGGGAGTAGGAATTATTTATTGAAATACATAATGTAAAACTTCTTAGTTTATAGGCAGTGATATTCAGTGATTGTCATTGTTCCATGCCATTTTTCTAAAATTGTAAACAAATTGCTATATAATGATACCTTAATAAATTTGAACATGTCTTGGAAAAAATTCTGTCGTATCTACATTTAGATTTTCAGTGAAGAAGTGCTTCAGAAACACTGGAAGGAAAAAAAAACACTGGAAGGTGATACAGAGACTAAAGAAAACTTATGGAAGCAATGTGAAGCTTTTTAAAATGCAGTCACATGCATGTGAGTGTCAGAACTCAGGACACGGAGCTAGAGGCTATTGAGTACACACATAATCTCATTTCGTGCCATCATCACTCTGTTTTAGAGATCAGCATAGTTAGTAAGAACATGAGTTGAGGTCAGATCTGGCTTTGTGTCCTCTTTGTTCATAGCTCTCTGGGAGACCTTGGACTAATTATGGAACTGGGGCTGCAGAAGAATACATTGGCTAAGAGGACAGGCTTTGGAACCAGGTCCTCAGCTAAGTCCTGGCTCTACCAACTAGCAATTCGGTGATCCATGACACAGGGATAATAACACTTACCCCATATATTTGCTGTTAGAATTCAATGATGTGTATATAAAGAAGTTGATGTCATTTGTGGAATATACTAAGTGCTAAATAAATGATGTCAATGATGAGGATAATGCTGCTGGCAGGGTGGGGGTAGGACAGCAGAGCTCATAAGAAACCCAGGCACGTCTAATTCCAGAGCACATGCTTTTTCCTCTGATTCTGAAAGAGATCAGAAAGAATGGTATGGAAATGTGCCTTGAATCAAAAGCACTTGTAGGTTTTGAAGCAGAAGAATTCTTTTAACACATATGCAGGGCACGGACTGTCCTGGGGATAGGCATTAGAGTCCAGGACCCCAGCCACATAGAATTTAGTCTAGTGAGGGAGATAAATAGTAAACAAGAAAACAAATACATAACCGACTTCTGGTAGTTGTTAAGTGCTATAAAGAAAAGGCAGCCTAAGTGAATAGATTTAACAGAGAGAAAGAGTACTCTGGTTGCTTAAGCAGCAGGGTAAATGGAGGTTTTATTTTGTCCAAAGTGAATTGCTGGGGAGTCAAGAGTACTGTTTTGGCTAGCACAATTTGAGATGGAGATTAGATATTAAAGTGCAGATGTGAAGTAAGAAGTTGGGTTTGTGAGTCTGGCACTCAGAGGTGAGGTTGGCATGGCAATGTCATGGGAGTCATGGGGTTGGCGGACATCAATGGCGAATATATTTATGGAGAGAAAAGGAGAGATCTAGTCCCCCAGGCATTTGAAAGTTGGGAGATCCCATAGAGGAGCATAAAGGATCCAGTGATGTTGGAGTAAAACCAGGAGAAAATGGTTTCTGGAAGGTAGAGATGGAAGTGTTTCAAGAAGGAAGGGTGGAAGGAAGTTTACTATTGAATTTGCCAATTGGAGATACTTAGAAACCTTTACAAGAGCAATTTCAATAGGTTGGTAGAGGTGAAAGCCTACTTAGAATGGGAATGAGGAAAGAAAAGGAGGTAAAGTGGAGATAATAGGTATAGATGATTCTTGAGATTTTCTGTAAACGAGAACAGAAAAATTAGGTATGAAGTAGAAGGTGATTTTTTTTAAAGTTGATTTTTCAGTTTTATTTTACTATATCAAGGTTGTATGCTAATAGGGAGGATCCAGTAGATAGGGGAAACTGACATCGAGATGGAGGGAGGGATAATTACAGGAGCATGTTCTCCTCCAGAGGCTCAAAGGGATAGGATTCAGATCAAAAGTAGACAGGGGCACCTGGGTGGCTCAGTGGGATAAGCCTCTGCCTTCGGCTCAGGTCATGATCTGAGGGTCCTGGAATCAAGCCCTGCATCGGGCTTTCTGCTCAGTGGGGAGCCTGCTTCCCCCCCCCCACCCCCGCCTGCCTCTCTGCCTACTTGTGATCTCTCTCTTTCTCTGTCAAATAAATAAATAAAATATTTTTTTAAAAAGTAGACAGGTTAGCCTTGTACTAGGGGATATGGCAGAGCATATGGGTCAAGATACAGGGAGACTCCTGTTCTGGTGAGAAGATAAATTAGTTCTCTTCTAATTGCTTCTGTTTTCTCAGTGAAAGAAGAACTGAGGTCATTAGCAAGTGCAATATAATGGATGAGTCATGTTAATTAACCTTAATTTGCATAAACTGCATACTTGGGTAGCAGGTTCTTGGAAGATATGTTTCCCAGCAGAAGGTCTTTGGGTTTTGTGGGCTATGTTCCCTGCTGTACTTGAGCCATAAATGCTATTCCTGTGTTTTTACCATGTGATTTTTACAGATTTCAGTTGAGCAGTAAAGTGTGAATGAAAGAGACCCAATGAAGAGCCTACTTTATACCTTAAGTTTTTCACTATATTTTATCAGTTAGTTTCCTAAGAAGTAGGGCATCACAGTCAGTCTTTATGCATACTGTGTTTTCATTTTTCATTGTAAGCATGTATTTTGATCCAAACTCCAATATAAATTATAATGATTTATAACTGTAAATAGTATTTTTAGTGAGTCAGAAGGTCATGAGAGGAATCACCTATTTATTCACTGTCATAAAGAAAACATGGCATAGGGATTTTCATACAACTAGAGATGCTGGTACTACAACCCTAGCCAGTTCTGAAATGATGGAAATAAGTATAGTTAATAAACTTTTTGGACCATGTGACAAAGATGGTAACATTTCAAGTTATTTTTTAATATAAGATCTTGAAATAAATGTTATTAGATGGAAAAACATTGAAAGGAAATATTTTGTGTATTTTGCGTAAACCAAATTCTTTTGATTCAGTTCAATAATTTGTGAGACTTACTGTAAGTTAAACACTTAGTGGTAGATAAATGTATAAAAATGGTCATTGTACAAATCAAAATAAAGTGATATAAGAGGAGTTTGGAAAATAGACCAAGCTAATAATTCTGACGTTTGAGTCAGATTAGGGAAGACCCGTGGATTTAAAATGTTATTTGAGCTGGACCTCAAGGGATGGGTAGTATTTTGGAGGAGATTTGGGACTGGTTTAAACATTACAGGAACATGACAGACTTGAACTAGGGCATAGAGGTATGGCAGTATATATGTTCTCTGAGTGGTGATAAGTTCACTATGACTATGCTATTATGGGAGTTAGATTTAAAACCCAATACCAGACAACTTTGAGCACCATAATAAGTCTTTAAGTATTGGGAAAACTTTGAAGTTATGTCATGAAGAAAGGGGTGAAATGATTATGGCTGTGTATTTGTTTGATAAAGCTGAGCATGGGATGGAACTTGGGGATAATCTGAGGACATTTGACAAGCGTATTTGTTGATCAACCCAAACTAGGATATAAGGAGTGAAGAGAAACCAAAAATGAGCTTGTATTTCTAGAAGGAATTTTTCTATACCTTTTCCAAAAAAGAACAGGGCTAACATTTATTTTTGTATGTATAACTGTGATTTAATTATTTGATTCTGAATTTGTTGAGTTCTTACAGTTGTTCTACATTGCTTGGTTGGTTATATCTTGACTCATTTCCTAAGTTATTTTAGGAAGCTTACAAAAATACGTTCAAGAAAGTGGAACTAAAATAAAAAAAAAACCATAATGCTGTGGGAAATTAAGAATTAGAAGAAGAAATCAACACCAGGGGAGAACTGATATGTAGCTATATTTTATTAACCATTGAGGTATACCCACTTAGTGACAAATGGTTATATATTTGATTCTGAGCCCCCTGTCTGTCATAACTGCAAAGATTGTGCCATTGGTTACATGATTCTCACTGTCCATGAAGGGAGAAGAAGAAATAATACTACTTTTCCTGGCATTTACATTTCTTACATGAGACTTCCTAGAAGGGACACCCAGAGTGGGAAGTGAAAAATATCCTCCGTGATAACAGATGCAATAATATGATTTATAAAGTTAGTTGCTGAAGCATTAGGACACCACTTTGATGATCAAGAAGGGAGGACAGGTTTATAAGTGAAAACTGTGTGTTATAAGTAAAAACAATGTGTGCATGGTTTTGTTGTTGCATTTTTTAAAAATGAAAACATAGAACTTTGGAAGTATAAGAGACTATCTACAAAAGAATTTAAAAGATGTGGGGTAAAATCTTAAATAATGTTACATTAAGGATAACTGAAGAAAAAGATCCAGCAAAGGTCATTGAAATGAAATAAAACTTTAGAGGAGAAACAAAATTCTATAATATCAGTGAAGGCAGAGGATGAGAGATTTACAAAAGAGTTGGCCATAGCATGAAATGGGAGGAGATAATGACTACCTCACTTTTGGTATTAGCAATTAGAATTTCATCAGTGACATTCTGAGAGAGTAGTGTCAGTAGAATGGTGGAGGATGGGGTAGGGGTGCTTACATCATAAAAATGCCAGAAATCAAGAAAATGGATGTAGATCTATTCTTCCAGAAATGTAGAGATGATGAAATTGCAGCTTTGTATAATTGGAATGGAGGTATTGCTTGAAAGGAAAGATCCCAGGGGAGGAAGGAGAGAGTAAGGCAGAGTATAGAAATGGGGGCTCCGAGAGGAAAGGATTACTTTCACTGAGCTAGAAGAGGTAAGTTATATCAGATGTATATCAGAAGTAACTTATATCAGTTGGCTTCTGAACTGGGTTAAGGTTTGAGGTAATTTGCAGAGTGAGATGAAGGTATGTGTGGCTAGGGACTCTAGTTAGGTCATCACTTGTTAGGTCAAAATGCCATTTTGGAACAGACATTTTTGAGGTTATTTAAATGCCATTTTCTGGTTTTAAAAATGCCAGTTCTTTGTCTTATTAGAAATAATTTAGCTTGCCTTGGCCCTTTACAACCGTTCGACTCCCACACAGATGTATTTCTTTTTCATTAAAAGACCAAATGGATATATAACAACAAAGTGAAAGAGCTTTATACCAACTGCCTAAGTAGAATATTTATGAATAGTACTTTTTAGAAAAGTGCTGGAAAAATGGCTTTCACTATTTTCCTAAAACATTTATAGTAACTTGATGAATAATGAATGGGAATAATTTATAAAAGCTATGTACCTCACTCAAATAGAACATTTGTTTATACTCCTACATAACAGTTAGCTACATCATGGCTATTTTTCACATAAAGAGCCATATATTTTTAACGTAAATGTTGCTAAATTGGTTTCATTCAACAGAGTCATAGTATCTTGATGCTTTAAGAGACCTCAGAGGACAGAATGTTCTAGGACATCCCTGAGGAGCATTCAGCTGCACTTTGCTTCACTTCTACTTAAATTGTGCCTTCAAAAGATTATGAACCATACTAGAAGATAGTCTAAGCCATGAGCAAGTTGAATAGCAGGATTAGAACCATTTCCACATCTCAGTGTGCTTGGAGGGCAGATTGCATTTTTGAAAGAACAAGCTTCAGCATTCAGAAAAAGTAGATGCATGAAAGCATTTCTAAGTAGAAACTCAAGTTTCAGTCAGTATTTTAAATAGACACATCCTGACTCCCTTCACAGATTGCCACTGACCATATGGTAACTGCAGACATGCCTCAAAATAAAACAGCCATATGTAGATTTTCAAAAACTGACCTCATCCCTAGAGAGCCATATTTATCTAGAAGAGCATCTCAAACTATATCAAGTAAAATTATGGTTTGTGTCATGTTAGAAGATTAGAAGAATCTGCCTAATGAAAAACAATCACAAATTAAAAGCAAAGCTGCCAAGGAAATAAGGTTAGATACCCACAGACATCTAAAAGCTAAGGCATCTGGAGAACCGTCTTTTGAATTCTCCTTGCCCAGTCGTTATAGGCAGTAGGATAACACATTACAAGCAACATTAAAAGCTCTCTCGTCTCTGGTTGTGAACATGGATTGAGTGAAATCACTTAGGGGATGATTAGTTGGGAGTGCTGTTCTCACGCTTGCAGACACTGAATGCAAATATCGGTCTGCTGCATGTGCTAATTGAATACCAGTCTTTTTCTGGTTCCTACCATACAATTTCTAGAGTGGGGCATGTGGAACTCACTTCTCCATTTCCTCTGCCAGCTGTTCTCTGTTGAAATTCTGCCATAGTTTTTCAGAACTTTTAGAGTTGTAGGCATGTGCCTATGCATTATATGGAAACATAGAAGTAGGAACAGAATATATGTAGCAATTTGAAATAAATGTACTTATATCTTCAGTGATGCTCCGTTTTCATCAAGTAAGCATGGGGAAGAGGTCAGAAAGGGAATCAGGAACTAAAGGTCTGCAAGTGATAAAAGATGTTCTATAATGGTGATCATTGTAACTACAAAACCTCTATTTCTCTGTGTGTGTATCTCTACATGAACATATGTACACATATATCTTTGTAGATACACGCATATGTGCATAAGCATAAGAGAAAACAGAAGGTGTTCTCACCCTCATAATGTACAGGAAAGCCCAGTTTCCCATAGGCATTGTGTTATACTAGCAGATATTGCCTTTCCAAATTTTATTTAAATCTGGGGGCTCAGGGTTATGCTATGTGCATAAGGTTAATAAAATAATATCAATTACTCCTAAATATTAATCGAGAACTTTATTTCCTTTGCTTTCTTTTTGATGTAGTAGTATTTTATAGGATTTTATTGCGTGATGAATTGTGTTTCAGGTGTTGTGCTATATATCAGGTTTGTCTTAAATTAAAATTGTGATCTTGAAGGAAATTACCGTCATAGGCCAAGAACTCTGAAAATTACACTTTGCCGTAAAAAAGTCACTGACATTTCTGAACTGATTTTTATAATACATGAGTAAACCTAAACCACGTCCTTTAGAAAGCTGAGTCCCTCACATATATACATATAAGGAAATATTTGTGAAAATTTATTTCTTAGTCATATTTTATTTCTGGTAAGTTTGGAGATTACTTTATTACTTTATCCTAAGCCAGATTTAGAACTAGTTTTTGAAAGTTATTTGAATTTACGTAGATTTATCAGTCTTTCCCACCTTTGCAAGTTACCTCATTTTGTTCTTTTCATTTTGTTATAAGTAACAAGATGAGCCTTTGAAAGAAAAGCTTAAAACTTATCTTCAGTAAAAATGATCAATTCCTTATGGGAATCCAATAGCTTTTTAAAAAAAAATAAAACTCAAGTACCAGCTGTTAGTGCATATAAATTTCCTTGTTAGTATTTATTTTAGTTATTGATCTCATGAGCTTGGGGTATTCATTTAACCACGTTAGGCCATAAAATATTTTGGAGAAGAGAAAATGAAGGGTTTATTGTGGTATTGTATTGTTCCTAGCACATCTTTTTTGGAAAAATGATGCTGTGTTCATGCCAGTTAACTAAGACTAGTTAAGTCACTTAAGTTATATTTGATTTGGGAAATACAGTGATTATATTTTGTTATTTGTGTTTTACATGTTATGGGTGATTGGTGGATATATTATTCTTTTGTAGATTAAGACAAGACGACTAAATGAGCTCTCTAATGAAGTTTTTTTGTTTTTTTCTTCCTTTCGAAACCCATGTTTTTATTCATACTTGCTATGTAGATTGCCTTTCCAGTGAGGTCTACAGAAGTATCTGGTGTTTTTTATTAACTCAAAGCAAACTCAGCACCCACACAGAACTTTGGTGGAAAGACCTTAATTGGCAAAAGAGCCAGTGAGTGTATGGAGCAGCCCTAAGAGAGATGTTATTTATGTGCTGATGTAGGATACTTTCGGTTTGCCGCTGTGAGCAAAATAGATTCTAAAATCCGTCATCCACCATGAGGCCTCCAGAATCAGGTACACCAACGCCCTTGGATTTAGCAAGCAAACATTTATGGAGCTCCCTTGCAAGCTTTGTCTTTTGTATTCATGGCATAGTATGACATTTTAAATCTCACACATCTTATCATACCTGAACCAATGGAAGATGCAGTTACTGCCCTGTTCATGTTTCAGTAGCATTTATATTCTGCTCTAAGTGTCACTTATTTTTGGAGTGAAACCTTGATAAGTGAAAGATGAAAATGCTGGAAAATCCGTATTTTGAATAGACTCTTCATTTCCATTAACCCAATCTTCCATCTATATCCTACCCTATTTTGGAGAACTTAGTACTAAGTTATTTTTATAGCACATCTTTATTTCTTATTCTATTATTAATGACTAACATTGATAGTTTGTAACATGTAGGAGACCAAGATTCCCTCCACCCCTTTTTGTGGTGGTTGTGATGGTGGTGGTGGTGAAGGTAATTGGAGAATGGGCAAAGATGGGCTATAAATATATAGCCTCATACATTTGGTTCATTTTTCTGTCTAGTTCTTGGCTATTTGGAGGTAATTATGATTTTCTGAAAATCATGCTAACAGAAAACAGTCTCTTTTCTTTAAGATGTTATATTTCAAGGTACCACATATGCTTGTAGCAATAATGGTCCCGGAATGTGGCAGGACAATCGTGATTTTTAGATATTCTGCCCTACCATAAAATTATGAGCTGTTTAATTCAGCCCGATTCTTATCTTTTTGTTATCTTTATTCATGGTAACTATCATGTATAAAACCAAACATAAAAAGACAGAACAGTAGAAAATATATGAATCCAGGTTAGATTTTTCATCTTCATTTTCCATGGCATTTATGTATTAAATGCCTGAATCTAATAAAGGAACATGCCAATAGGATGTTATTCAAATAGTCATGTAAAATTTAAATATCTATATGAATACACACTTTTTAAACCAAAAATTTTACTTAATGTATCTTAAAATGTTCTAATATGATAGAGATATAGGAATATTTAAATTCTTGGGAGTCTACACATGGTCTAAAATGAAGGCAGAGAGTCTCCTGGGTGGCTCAGTCTGTTAAGTGTCTGCCTCTGGCTTAGATCCTGATCACCAGGTCCTGGAATCGATCCCCACATTGCGTCAGGCTCCCTGCTAAGCAGCTCCCTGCTTAGCAGGGAGCCTGTTTCTCCTTCTCCCTCTGCTGCCCACCCCCCCAGTCCGCCGCTTGTGCTCTCTCTCTGTGTCAAATAAATAAATAAAATAAAGGCAGAGAATGGGATAATTCTGATTTAACTGTGGTTGTATGAATAGTTTGATAGCCTATATCATTAAATTTGATAGAACTGCCATTTATTACAGGTGCCTGTGGCGTAGGTATTATTGATCTATTACCTAGTGTTTTATTAGTAATCTGTGTAGGAATGTTAATTATAAAAGAAATAGAAATTATAAGTATAGAATCAGTTATTTTTTATGTTAATGGAACTTTTTGAATTATTTTGTGGAATCTTGAAACTAAAGACTGTTTAGCTAGAAGGAAAGCCCATGTGATTTATTGACAGCTTTCAACTAAAAACTTTCTAGTTCATCTATGGAGAAATTGTACCTGAGAGCTGATGGATGAAATCATAGCTTCATTATCTGAGTTTTATTGCAATACTTCACATGCATTACCACGTTAAGTCATCACAGTATACCCAAGAAGCACATGTGCTCACATAGGAGGCATAATTGTTCAGGTTACTACTTTAGTGCAGATCTGGAGCAGCTACAGGAAGGTTTTTGTGGAAAAGGTCCAGATCATATAGAGAAAATTACACATTCAAGCACTGGAGTAACTATAGTGCCTTGCTCAGAGTTGGTGGAGGAAAGGATTTCTCTCTGGTTGACTTGCAGAAGATAATCTTTCTTCTCAGAGAGGATATGAGCATTCAGTTCTCTAGAAAGTTCTATTAGTCTTGATCTTGTCCTGTTTCGCCTTGTACTTTGAGGCATCCCTCGGTTCTCTGCTGGGATTGCTCCAGTCATCGGCTTCAGGAGTGGTCTTGTAATGACGCCACGCGGACTTATTAAAAACCGGAAGCCTCTCAAATGATTCACTGGAAAGTGCCTTTAAATAAATGACAGCATCAGTACCAACTCCTTCCATTGAATAGAGTTTTAGATCTCCTTGGAAATATCTAGCATACAGATGAGAAATTGGCAAGCCAAAACCAAATCCAGCCAGAGGGGCAGCTCTCGTAGGCTCCAGGCTGGGTCTAGGAGCAGTTGAATACATGTAGTTAAAAAGGCAGTCTGTTTTTCAAAGTGGGAGACCACCACCTAGGTCACTTGTCTTATTGGACAAGTCTTCTTTACCCAGAGTAACGAGGGTTTTAACAGAGGGGTAGGCTTCTTTTCTGTCTTCATATAGTTCAACTATCGCTCTCATTGAGTTCTTGAACAACTGAAATAGCATGTGAAACAGGTGTGAGGGCACATAAACTACCTGAATAGGTTTGTCTGGAGCTTTGGCATTGAATTCTTCCACTTCCAGCTCTGGAGCCACCAGGTAATACTGTTCACACAGCATCTTGGCAGTTTCTCGCTCATTAGAGAGCCCACAGAGGGTAAGGAACCTGCCAAAGTTCACACAGCTTCCACATAGCTGAGCTAGATTCAGATCTAGCTGATTTGATTCCCTAAGGTGGAGACTCGGTCTCTGCACTATTCAGCATTGCTTGTGGTTGTAATAGCCTTTAGCATATGCAAGTCATACATAGTCTGGTATCTTACTGAGGAATATCTACTGATAAACTGGGTAGGTGAGAGAGTTTTTGTATCACTAAGTATAATATATTGTTATGGGAATACTGCAGAAGACCATTAGATTGAGTTTTGTATTCTTTCACTTAAAAATTGCTTTGTCCAAAGACCTAATACTCTTAAGAATATAGTTGTTTAAGAAGACTGTCCATTTCCTATAAAAAAGGATATCTCCCTGTGCTCAAGAAAGATTGTCTAAAGTAGTAATTTTTCCTGTTTTGTTTTTTCCTCAGCATCACACCACACTCCCATAGCTGTCAGAAAGTTCAGAGATTTGTTTTGAGAACTGCTGGGCTAGATTTAGGATTGCCATTATTTATGTAGATACCTCTAATGAAAGAAATATTTTAGAATCAAGATAATAACAAAACAAGGTTTTTGGGGAAAAAAAAAACACCCAGCATTTTAGCAACATAAAACCCTCTCAGCATCTCCCCTTACAAGTAGAAAAAAGCCTTTGCTTTAGCAACCTGGAATAATAATGACTGGATTAACACGGCCATTGCATACGGGCCTTAATGTACCATGACCAGCTCACGGGCACGCATCCATAGACAAACAGCCCAGCACAATATCTTGGCACATTGATTGCCTTAGAAGGATTTCAGAATGTATTGGCATAAATGCCAGACTGTGAAGGAATGATTGAGCCACATGGGGCTGAATTTATCAGTAGCAGCAGTCCATTCTTCCAAACAGAACACGTGCCAAGCACCAGCTTGTAATCACAAACATCATCTGCCGCATATTGAAGAGGAAAACAGCACAGATACCCTCAGGATCTGAGTGGTCGTTTATAATTAATCACAACATTGTTTAGCAACTTGCAGTGTATTCAGATTGCTTTATTCTTGAGCTCTCAGTAACCCTCATTTGTTCTGCTGTTCCTTTCTCCTTCCTGCCCTCCTTTTCCCTCATATTCATTAAACAAATATTTATTGAATTTCTTTTATTGGCATGACCCTAGGCTACGTACAGTGGGAAGGAAATGATAAAGCTGATGAAACCTGCACCATTCACCCCACGTAATTCAGTATGGAAGAGACATCAGCCACCTCACCTGCAAAACAAATTAGCCAGCAGTGAGAGCATAAGGGAGGTATAAAACTGACAGCATGATTCAGATGACAGAATATCCTTTTTTGGGAACAGGGGTGACCTCCTAGAACAGGAACATTGTAAGAGATAGAGACGTAAAAATATGAAGCTTTTTTTGTGTAAAAAAACAGGTTGCCCAAAGATTGCTGAAGCATAGCATATTAGAGGAGAAGAATTGTGAGAGAAATCTAGAAAGATAGGCTGGGGCAGGTGTGTGCCCTTCATCAGACAGGCCCTGGTGGGCCAGTTCCAGAAGGGTTTGAGCAGGTAAGCGAACTAAGTGACTGGTGGCTGCTTTAACAGGCAGGGTGGCGGCAGTGTGGGGAGGCTGGATTGATCGGGAGGAGACCATATAACGAGGCTCTGTCACTGAATGCAGGATGTACTGGGGAGTCTCCACACAGCGGCCAGTAGGAGGGTGTGTGTGTGTGTGTGTGTGTGTGTGTGTGTAAGAGTGGGAGGCATGGAGGGAGATCAGTTTTTTATGAGGAATGGGCTCACGTGGTTTGGGGTGCCAAGAAGATAGCATAGTCTGCCCTCTGCAAGCTGCACACCCAGCAGAGTGATGGTGGAATTTCCAATCTGAGGGCAGAGAAGACCAGTGTCTCAAGTCAAGCAGGTGGGCTGAGACGACAGACTCTTTGCCCTCCTTTTGCTCTGTTCAGACCCTTAGTGGATGGAATGACGCCCTCCTGCATCGAGGAGGGCAATCTGCTTTATTCTGTCTGCCGTTCAAGTGTTCATCTTACTCAGAAACACCCTCCTAGACACACACAGAAATGACGTTTACTAAATATCTGGTGTCCCTGTGACCCAGGCAGGTTGACACATCAGAGGAACCATCATACCTGCTATATGCCAGGAGTTTGTTCCCTCTGATCCTCCTAATGGCAAGTGCTGCTATGGCACCCACCTAGCCGGAGAGAAGATAGGCTAATGGGCTGGATGCTCTGGAAAACCTCCCACGGGCCAAGGTGGAGCTGGGGTTTCAGCCCGGGTCTGCGCGGCCCCATGCAGTCTCACTCACCAGCTGGCTGGGGGTCCAGTTGGGCAACAGAGAGCCGGGGAGCCACAGAGGGTGCAGGTGCAGAAATAAAAGTTTCTGATGTTTTGTGGAAAGAAAACAGGCATACGTACATTAATTTTCATTACAATTCAGCGACTCACGGGGTATGGAAAGGAAGAAGAGGCAGTGAATAGCCAAGGGCCACATTTCTGATCTTGATTAACTGCAAAAAATCAGGTAATGCAAGGTCAAGAGCACCTTTGAAGTGAGGAATGATGACTTCTATTTACTGTGTACCTGAGCAGGCATGCCTTTTCTGGGTGCTCCCTAGGCCTGAATCCCATAGTGTATGTGTAGCTCTGTTAGAGCGCTTGGACTGCCATGTTGTAGCTTATTTTATTTCTGTACGTGACTCCCAATATCAGGAGCTCCTCCCAGGTAGGGCCTCCTGGTGTTTCTGTTCTGGCACAGAGAAGGCTCCCAGTAGGGGCCTTAGGCATGATACGTGGGCTAGAGAAGACTGGGTCGGACAGGCAGGAGGGAACAGTGGAAGTCCAAGGAAGAGGACTGTTTGAAATGGGTGTCATGAGACTGTAATTAGGAGCCAGCTGGAGATGAATGAAAGGCTCCCCCAGCAGTAGGCAAGACCAGCTCCACAGACATACTGAATTTGTCATGAAATAAGTGTGGTCCATTTTCCTAATTATTTATAAATGATACTCAGCTCCCTGGAGATGGGTATGGTGAACTGAATGTTCTCAAAGTGAAGTGAATGTTCTCAAACCAGGAACTCTGGAATTAGGGCTAGAGACTGTGGCAAGTGAGGCCCTAAAAGAAGAGAAAAAGAGGTGTCTGAGGGATTAGAGTCATGAGCCCAGGGCATGTTTATTACTGTAGCTTGAAAGTGCATGTTTTGTGGTTTGCTATATTGTTCACAGTTCTTATTTTTTTAATGCAAAGAAGAATCCACTTAAGTCTGCATATACAATGTCTTGTCTTTATGGCATGAATAAGTGGGTAGCTTGAGTCCTACTACACACTTATTAGTGTGTGACCTTGGGAAAGTCATCTGATTCCTCAGTGTTTCCTTTACTCATTAACACCTAAGGCTCTAGACTACTTAAGACTTTTTTGATGGTGAAAATCGGTTCCTAAGGCATGAAGAGCTATTGAAATATTAGAAAACCCATTGAGATTGGAGCAGATGCCTTAAAATCCTCATCAATCTATTGGCGTCACTGTGGCTGACATGCCTCTCCTTCCCGAAGGCCTGTGGAGCATGAGAACTGAGTCCTCCAGTGGGGTCAGGACAGGCTGGAGGACTGTGCTGTTGGGTCCTTGATCAGCTTCATTGTAGCCCAGTTGTTGGCCCCAGATTGGGGAGCAGAGAGGGTAATATTTGAAGCTGAGCAGTGATTATCCTGCTCACAGTGAGGGCCCCTGCTTTTCTCTGCAGAACATCTTTTCTTATAACAAAGAATTTAGTCTGTGAAGACTGCCAGCAGTGGGGAAGCCGCCTACAGTTTGCATCTTGTAATTCATTAGTCATAATATGTTCTACTTCTTCTTAAGTTTTCTTCAGTATATGGTAAAATCCAAACATAAATAAAACAAAAAGAAAGGGAAGCATAAGCGCAAGGAAAACCTCAGAGATTCCAAGGGCCCTGCATGCCTGCCTGTCCTCACTTGGTAATCTTGTCCCTGACTTCAGCAGCCCAATTTCATCAGATATTATTGTTGCTTCTAATTAGTAACTCCTTTGTGCCCTTCCCTTAAGTGAAGGTTATGATCTTCAAATATTTGAATTTTTCTCCTGACCAACCATTTCACCATGTCAGCCCTATTGACATCTAGAGTTTATTTATTTGCAAAGGGTGTGTGTGTGTGTGTGTGTGTGTGTGTGTGTGTGTGTGTGTTTTAGCAGCTCTAGTGAAGCACAGTTTACATACAATAAATGCACATAGTTAAGGTTTAAAGTTTGGTACATTTTGACAGTTTTGTATGCTGTGAAAACCCTACCCCAGTCAAGATAGTGAACATATATATCTGTACCCTTCAGAAACTTTCTATTGTGCCCCCTTCCTAACTCCCTCTACAGGCAACTGCTGCTCTGCTCTCTGTCAAGCCATTGAAACTTGGGAGAAAGGTTTTAACTACAAACTCAGTATTTTTAATAGGTCATAGTATGTTCAGGCTATTTTTTTGAGTTAGGTTTGGAAGATTCTGTCTTTTAGGGAATTTGCCCATTGTATCTAAGATGTTGAATTTAATGCCATAAAGTTGTTCATAATACTCCTTTATTATTTTTTAAATTATCTGTAGAATCTATATCAGTTTCACTTTTCTTATTCATGATATTCGTAACTTTCTTTTTTTGTTTGTTTGTTTTTCCTGATCAATCTGTGTATTGGTTTCCTATGGCTGCTGTAAAAAATCCTTACAAACTTGGTAGCTTCAAAAACTGTTTATTCTCAGAATCTGGTGGCCACAGAAATTCCTTTTTGAAATTTTGAAAATCCTTTTGAATTTGAAATTCCTTTCACTGGGTTGAAGTCAAGGTGTTGGCAGAGCCATCCTCCCTCCAGAGGCTCTCATGGGACAGTATGTTTTTTTGCTTTTCCCAGCTTCTTGTGGGCACTGGCATTTCTCGGTTTATGGCTACATTGGTCCAGTCTTTGCCGTTCATGGTCATGTTGCCTTCTGTTCTATCCTGAATCTCCTTTTGCGTTCTTCATAGGAATATATATGATTTCATTTAGGGCCAAACCCAAATAATCCAGGATAATCTTTCCATGTCAGAATACTTAATTTAATTATATCTGCAAAGTCCTTTTATGCCATGTAAGGTAACATTAACAAGTTTCAAGAATTAGTACATGTGCATATCTGTTGAGGGGCCATCACTCAGCCTACTGCAGTGTGACTCAAAGTTTATTGATATTTTCAAAGAACTGGCTTTTGGTTTCATTGATTTTTTTGTTTTTTTTCCCTCTCAACTGTCTTTTATCTATGTCATGGATTTCCATTCTGCTCTTTATTGTTCCTTTTATGTTGTTTATTTTGGGTTTCATTTGTCCCACTTTTCTGGTTTTGTAAAGTGGAATCCAAGGTCATTGCTATAAATTTTCCTCTGTTTTGCTTTAGCTTCATTCCACAAATTTTTGTATGCTGTGTTTTCATGTTTATCAGTTCAAATACTTTCTAGTTTCCCATTATTTCTTTGACCCATAGAAGTATGGTATTTAGTTTCCTTTGGAGGGAATTTTCCAGTTATCTTCCAGGTGTTGATTTCTACATTAATTTCATAATGGTTGGAGAACATTCTTTGTATGACTTCAATCCTTTTAAATTAATTAAGACTGGTTTTAAAGCTGAAAATATAATCTGTCTTGGTAAATATTCCAGGACATTTACCATTCATTTACTGTTGGAAAGAATTCTGTACTCTGCTCTTGGTCAGTAGAGTGATATTTAAATGTCAGGTCAAGTCTGTTTATTGTGTTGTTGGAAGTCTTCTCTGTCTTTGCTGATTGTCAGCCTACATATACTATGAGTTATGGAGAAGGAGCTGGTGAAATATTTGAGTATAATTATGGGTTTTTCTATTTCCCCTTGCAGTAGTAACAATTTTTGTTTCATGTATTTTGAAGTTCTTATTAGGTGCGTAGATATTTAGGATTGCTATGTCCTCTGGATGAATTAATCCCTTTACTGTGATGAGTTGTACTTTCCTGCCTTTTTTCATTCCTGATAATTTTTTATTGTGTGCTAGACATTATAAATTTTATACTGCTGAATTTTGTTCTGGGATGCTATTCAGTTACCTGGAAGCAGTGGAGGCCTTGATTTTTAAGCTGTTTTAGATGTACCCAGGGAGTGTTGAATCTAGGACTAAATTTATACCGTTGCCGAGGTAAAACCCTTTTGATTACTCATACTTGTGCTCCAGGTTTTTCCCTCTCATTGGTACAAACAGGTCCTGAAATTGATTCTTTAATCTCTTTCTGTGGCTCTTTCTCCTGCCTTGACTAGTTTCCTCACACATTCCACTCACTGGAATATCCAAGAAGGACTGCAGATCTCTCTGTCCTCTCTCTCTCCACCCTGGCACTCTTCCCCAACTCTAGCCAACTTAGTGTCCCTGAATCCTAAGCTGTATCTTTTCAATTCAAGGAGACCACCAGAGTCTGCCTAGCTTCCCCTCCCTGTATTGCAGCCTGGGAACTTTTTTTGAGGCATTAAACTTGGACAATTGTTGCAGGGTTCACCTCTTTTGTTTCCTGAATCTCCGGATTCTCTGTCCTTCGGTGCCTGTTATCCATTGTCATGAGAACTGTTGTCACCTACATTTTTCATGGCTTTATAGTTGGTTTTATGTTGGAGATGAATCTGGTAACTATTACTCAATCTTGGCTGGAAGTGGAAGTCAAGAGCTGGGATTTTATATAAAGTGTGTTCTAATGCATTTTTAATTGTACCTGGAGAAACGTCTCTAGGCTTGGCTCACAGACAGCTATTACAACAGGAATGGCTGAACTTGTACAACTGTCCTTTGCATCCTTACCACTAAAGTTCCTGCCACACTTGGACAACGATTGTGAAAGTTACTAGTATGAGGTGTTTAGAATGAAGGAAAAGGTGAACTCATTTTTGGTTCTTGCATCATTGTTTTAGTACATGTTTTATTTTGAGACCTGTGTTTCTTATCTACTTTAGTTGTATAAAGGTTTTATGTTTTATTTTCTGGGAATTTGTGTCTCAAAGACATAAATATTTTTTTCAATTGTGTCCAGTGTTTATATACACTAAATGTTTTTAATTACAAAAATCAAAAGAAATATAATAAGGAGAGCATGACTTTTAAATTTTCACTTACAAGCATTCAACCTACTAATATATCTGATATTTTCTTCTGCCTCATAGCTTCTGTGATATAAAAATTAATGATAGTTTGCATTTGTTAAGTCAGTTTTACTGCCTAATAAAGATAAGTTTATGACTGTAATGAAAGAAAGTTCTTCCATTTTATTTATGCATAATTAGATGTGCAGCTGTGACCAAAATTTATCTCTATATATTTTTTTTAAAGCCAGTCCAATAACAGAACTGCTATTGTTTATTTTTAACAGGAGATCAAAACCAAAAGAAAGTTAAAAACTCTGAATTTTAAAAATTGGCAGTATATATGTGATGTTTATATAATAGTATATCTCTTGGTATTTGGGAAAGTCAAACTTTAATTTGTCTTCATTTTCTCTTTACTTTTCTGCCCTCCAAAATCATTATTAGGTAGTCTGTCCATCAAATCTTGGAACAGTTTAATAGTGAAAATAGATGCAGCTTCCCACAGACTATAATAGATTCTTTGGAGAAGGCCAATTTCTTATCTGTGGAGGTTACTGAAAGCTGAAGATGTTTTTTTTGTTTGTTTGTTTTGTTTTGTTTTAAAGATTTTTATTTATTTGAGAGAGAGGCAGTGAGAGAGAGCATGAGTGAGGAGAAGGTCAGAGGGAGAAGCAGACTCCCCGTGGAGCTGGGAGCCCGATGTGGGACTCGATCCTGGAACTCCGGGATCATGACCTGAGCCGAAGGCAGTCGTCCAACCAACTGAGCCACCCAGGCGTCCCATGAAGATGTTTTATTTTTGGTTTTTGTCACTGTTGTTTTAAAATTTCCACCGTACACAAAATAAATGATAATCTTCATTTAGATTTTTTGATTTTTGGAAATCGGTAGATCTTTTTATGATGCTGTATGTTTTTTTATGTTGTGGCCCACTCCCAGATAGCTGAATTTGCAGGCAAACCTGCTCACCTTTGAAACAACTGATCCAGATATATTTTAATATTGTCACAGTAAAGCTTTCAAAATCTGCCTATTTCAGACAGCCTTTCTGATGTACTGTTTTTTTTTTTTAAGATTTTATTTATTTATTTGACAGACAGAGATCACATGTAGGCAGAGAAACAGGCAGAGGAGGAAGCAGGCTCCCCGCTGAGCAGAGAGCGACCTGAGCCGAAGGCAGAGGCTTAACCCACTGAGCCACCCAGGCGCCCCTGATGTACTGGGTTTTAATACTGCTTTACTTGAATCTAAAACTGTTGACATTTACAGTACTCTCTCTCTGTTTTCTAAATGGGTTGTCACTGCATTAAGCTTTAAATGACCATAAATGCTTCTCTATCCGTGTCCTTACCATTGCGGGACAGAATCGTTTGCAGTAAATCAAGTCTTCATATGATTTTAACCACACCCATGTAGAGGTGAATATTCTCATTCCTGTAATGTGCAGTTCTAATACCCTGGCTGGACATCCCATGTTAACTTTTATTGCTGAGACAACAGCATATTTTATTCCATTTTGTGAACTAGAATATTAGATTTTCAAAAGGTTCCTGAAATGGTGAAACGTCCTTGGATTTTAAACTTGACTTGGTTTAGGGTTCACTGAAACTTAGCCTCCAGGAAGAATGCCTCTGATTAATCAGTTAACATCCCAGTGATCCCAGGCCATCTCTTCTAACAGCAGGAATGCCGTAGGTCCTGGGGGGTCAGCTCTGGCCCCATCAAGGACACTGCGTAGAATGCCTCTTAAAGCTAAGGTGAAGGTGTAATTGAAGCACTTCTGGGAACCTAAGGGGCACTTTACTTAAGGCCTCAGTGTTTCATATCATATCAAGGCTTTCCAGACTTGATCTAGAGTTCTGATATAGAGACCAAGGCATCTGTGCCATTTTGAAAGCCCATTTATATTTTGAAATGCTCATTGAATGCCACTTAGGGAACTGTTCGAAATCTAGAAAATAACGTGTGTGTGTATGTGTAGTGTGTATCTGTTTCTGTGTGTATGTATGTGTATACACCTCCCCTATAAAACAGACATTTTTTTCTTTATTTTCTTTTTTGGATAACATTTATTAATAATATAAACCACAATCAAGTCCTGTAACATGCCCAAATTCCTTAACTTTAATTGAATAGATTGGAGTGAATTTTGTTATGCAAGTCAAATAAATTGGAATGAATTATTTTCCTTGTTTAATTGTTTTAATGAATGCCGTTCTTTGGGTTGATTAAAGCAATTTGTTGGTGACTTTGTAAGTAGTCTCACATTGAATGGATTTTAAATAATAATTTCCAAGGAAGTGGAAAAAGAAGAGTAGTTAATGCAGTTTGTAGGGATTTAAGGAAGAATAATTTCTGACGGTTCCAATTATGTAGATCTTCCTAGTACCCGTAAATTGTTTTAACTTGAATTGCTTCTTGTTGCTTTTACAGTTTGAACTCAAATATATAGTAATCTGTTTTAGAAAATAAATTGTGCCCAGATTTCTGTCAACGTTTATATATTCCATTTTACAATGCCCAGTCATGTTGATTTCACAGAGATTTGGGGAAGTTGATCCTAATGGGAATAATTACTGCAGGAGCTGAAAATAATAGATGTGTCCTTCTTTTTCTTTCTTTTTTAAAAAAGCTGGACCTGTGATCTGCAGAATGCTGAGTTATCCCCCAACTCGCCGAGCTTTAATTGTGGGTTGTGGTCTACAAATGTTCCAACAGCTCTCAGGCATTAACACCATCATGTATGTATTTCTTTCTGGCTTTTTACTGAAAAGACTGTGAAGGAATAATTTTACATGGAAAAAAAAAAGAGTAGGACTTTTGGTGATTTGTTCTATTAATTGTGTTAGGATCCTCCTTTTGGAAGATACTTTCCAATTTTTAATCCTATCAATGTGTGACTTAGAAGGAGATGATTTGTTTTGTTACACTTTATTGGCTTTACTTGATTTCATAAAATTTTTCTTGTATGCATCCAGTACTTCCTTATGTTCTGAGCTAATGAATGTATCATTTTCATAAGCTATTTCTTGATGGTGGTCAAAAAGTGAAACAAGGGAATCACCTGGCATTGTCAGAGATAAATGGGCACACAGATGGGGCGGTCACTTACAATGCAATGTGATAAGAACATTCATAGAAAGTGTTTATTACCACCAGAGAACAGTAGGCCAGAGACAGTGGGAACAGAGAAGTGGGGAAGACACATAAGTTTCCTGCTTTCCAGTTGTCAGACTAAACCTCAAAGTTATATGGGGATTGGGGGTGGAGAAGGAAGAACAGTAAGGGTTGTACCGTGTTTCATTCATGCAACATTAAACCCATTTTTGACGGCCGATTTTATACGAGACACACAGAAGTGAATAAAGTAGACATGCTTCTTGGCCTTACAGCGTATATAGGCCGGTGGGAGAAACACATTAAATAAACTCACAGTTTAATGTGGAATTTCAGATTGTGATAAGGGCTATGCAGGATTATTCCAGTCTTCCACAGAATAGACTTTTAAGTTCCTAGGTAATAGAATATGGATTGTTAGAGGAAAGTCATGAGTTCTGCTGATAAACTAGCTGTTAGATGAAAACCTGCTAAATTTTAGAAGTTTCTCTCCACTATCTATTGGTTAAAATTATTTATCAAAAATGCAAATTATGTAAAATTCAGTTTTACTTGGTAAAGCACTTGTATTTAGGACTCTTGATATTTCCCTTTGAAGTTACTTGGGATATGATAACATCATTAGTAAGCATTTGAGAAAAGTGAACTTGTTAAAATAATTATTAAAAATAGTGATTAGGATCCAATGACCCATTAGATTAAATCAGGATTTGTTAAGAAACACAACTTTAAAGATTTATTTATTTACTTATTTATTTATTCATTTATTTAACTTATGAGAGAAAGAGCATGTGAGTACGCATGTGCCAGCAGGGGGAAGGGTAGAGGGAGAGACAGCATCTCCAGCAGACTCCTCACTGAGTAGGAGCCCAATGCAGGTCTTGGTCTCATAACCCTGAGTTGATGACCTGAGCTGAAATCAACTCAAACACTTACTGATTGAGCCACTCAGGCACCCCTGTGAATTTGATTTTAATCATAATCCTTGATAGAATATAACTTCCTGGATTCCGTTTTTAATATTTGGTCCTTTCCTCCTTCCCTCTAGTATACTTTCATTTTCATCACCTTTATCAGCTCTATAAAGGCCTGTCAGTAGAGTACCCAGCATGTTTGTTTGCTTTCTGTTCGTGGTATACCATGACTGTTCTGTGTCCACCATCCTAAGTGTGGTGTTAGAACAGAATTGTAATAAGGCTAACGCCATGTTTTCAAATAATGCAGTAATACCCTATGTGAATATCTATTTTATCAACCCAATTTAAAATATGTTCTCTATTTCTGAAAATCTCTTTCTGTTTGTTTGTTCTGCCCTTTTCTAGGCATTTAAATTTGACAAATGAATTTTTCTTATACTTTTTTGTATTCCTATAAAACATCACAAACAGAACCAACTGTCATTGATGGGTAGTGGCTTAGGTGAATGTGTCCTAGTTGAAATCACTGTCATAGTCCATTCATAGGTATCTAGTGTAAACTGTGATGAAGGTTGCCAAATTTTAAGGCACTCATTTCTCCCAATATTCAGTCTTCTCACAGTGAGATCAAGTGGTATGGGCGTAAGAGTTCTGATATTTCTTAAGATTTATGATTGTCATTATGTGCTTTGGTTATCACAAGCCGTACATAACATAGGTAGTGTTGTCATACAGCTTTTGCTTGCAATTGAGTATTAATCCTGGAAAGTAGGAAGAATAAACTAAGGTAAATGATGGCTCAATTTTGGTTGCTTCTACATGATGCAAAACAGCTGACCAACTCCCTAAAGAAATTAATATGACATTTAATGTCTGGAGGTTAGAGGGTTAGACGCTTAAGTGATTCAGTATCTATGACAAATAACTAGTGGTTATTCATAATACACAATTTCAAACTTTCATATTTTAAGCCCATGAAACTTAGTGTAAGTTTCATTATAACAGATTGCACTACTGTCATCATCTGGATGGAGGATGACTAATCTGGGACTCGTATAGAACATATTTTCTTCTAATCTCTCAGTCTGTAAAATTGGTGTGTCGTGTAATTTTTTTTTTCCATTCTTAAGATTCAGTAAATTATCATGAATTTTCTAATTTAAAATAATCTCTTAATTAGAGTCTAATAGTTTAGTCTTGTTGTTTTGGGTAGGAAATATTAATTGCATTTTCTTCTTATTTAAAAAATGTCATTTCAGGGGCGCTTGGGTGGCTCAGTGGGTTAAGCCCCTGTCTTGAGCTCAGGTCATGGTCTCAGGGTCTTGGGATTGAGCCCTGCATTGGGCTCTCTGCTCAGCAGGGAGCCTGCTTCCCATCCCCACCCCGCCCTGTCTGCCTGCCTCTCTGCCTGCTTGTGATCTTTCTCTCTCTGTCAAATAAAGAAATAAAATCTTTTAAAAAATGTCATTTTGTTAATTTGGAGTTCTGTTTTTATGGGTATTCCATTATGTGTATCTCTTTACTCTTACTCTTTCTTTCCATCTTCTTCCCGGCTAAGTGGGAAATAAAGTAGACAATACTCTTCTGTATTCATAGCCAAAACCCAATAATCTGTAGAAGTTGAAATCCTTTTGTAACCCATCTTTCACCCCAAAGTTTGCATGAACCTGGATTATGAGGTATTTTGAGATCTATTTCTCACCAAGAAAAGTTCATCAAAAAATCATATGAAAAAATATTGAAAGATAAATCATCCTTATAATTGCATTATGTGATCTTACCATGTTTAGGTTTCTCTCTTTTCCCTCAGAAGATTTTTGTTCCTATTTCCTTCACCTATTTAGTATCCTGTCTCAGTCAAGGAAATACATTTTCTTCTTGGAATATTTAATTTTCACATCCTTTACCATGAAAAAAATACTGTGTGTGTGTATATTTGTATTTTTATTTGTATGATAACTAAGATTTATATCCTAATCTATACCTTATTCTCTATCCTATTGAACAGAGGACTGCTAAATTCTAAAAAATATAACTTACTTTAGATACTACATTTAACTCTTAGAAGAAGTAATTTTCTAATGACTTTAATTATTTAACAATTTCAGACATGCTGAATAGATTATTCTCTTTTCACAGGAGAGAAGGAACAGAACAAATGGAGTACTAGCTTTCCTGATATAAAAGTGTTGTTATTATGGCACTGTATGTCCTAGCCCAATAAAATATTTCCCTATGTGATTAAAGAGAGAGGGGTGATAAATGAGGTTGATGATAAAGTAAAAGAAACTCTCTTAAGAAATTCTTATTGTGATCTATTCTAAACTCTACTCATAAAGTCAAAAACTTTACATTTTCCATCTAACAAATTTTATCTGGTGACTGCTAATACTTTGAACCCTTCCCCCATTACCATTATTACCACAGCCAAAATGTGTTTATATGTGAGCAGGAGGGAGGGAGGGAAGAGAAAATAAGAAAAATAAGATAAATGCTTGTTTCTGTGGAGGTATGAGAGCATCTTGCTTCTTTTGAGGAACTTAAAATGAGCTATATCTTGATAACATTCTGATGAACATATATCACTCCATCTTGGACAGATGGAAGTTAAAAGATTTTTACCTGAGAGGACCAAGTGGTGAAATGGCTCACTTGAAGGTCAGTAGTAAAGAAGAGAAGGAAATTCAGAAATGTAAGCTTCTGAATCTTCAAGTAAAAAGGATTGTGAGAGAATAAATTTCTTAGGATACTCTGTGCCAGTCTTCTACTTTTAGTTCTTCTCTTAGATTAATTAGGGTCCCCAGATTTATCTCTTCCTACTCTTCCCTTTTCTATTAACTTAAAGTAGGGGTAGAATAGGTGTTTAAATTTTAAAAAAAATTTTTAAATTTATTATTTTTTTCTCACCATAGCACATACCCTCCCCAATGCCCATTACCCAGCCACTCCATCCCTCCCACCCCCCTCTCCTCCAGCAACCCTCAGTTTGTTTCCTGAGATTAAGAATCTCTTATGGTTTGTCTCCCTCTCTGGTTTCATCTTGTTTCATTTTTCCCTCTCTTCCCCTAAGATCCTGTCTTGTTTCTCAAATTCCTCATTTCAGTGAGATCACATGATAGTTGTTTTTCTCTAACTCATTTCACTTAGCATAGTACCATCTAGTTCCATCCACATCATTGAAAATGGCAAGAGGAAGTAGGCATTTATGTTGGATGGGCAGACACTCTTACTATCAAAACTGTATGGCCTTAATTTTCAGGTGATCTCTTCTTCTGTCCTATTCACAAGAGATGATAAAGGCCTTTGGAAAATATGTCCTTATAATAATAATGTTAATGGTTATCATTTAATGAACATTAAATACCATATACTACTCTAATATATATTAACTCACTTAGATATTAACAGAAAAGGAAAAAAATGGGATAAGATTATTAGCCTCTCTAATGGTGTAATTATGTTAACAAACATTTTTACGGCTTTACATATGTAACACTCTAAAGTATTTTTATGGACATGATCTTTCTTAATCTTCTTTAAAATCCTAACAAGTAGGCATGGCGGTTCTTCTGTTTATTCTCTAGCAAAGGAAGCTAAGGCTTAGCAAGTGGAGTGACTTGTCCGCTGTCGTTTCATAAGTTTTAGCACTGGGAGTGGAACCCTGATTTAACCTCAAATGCCCAGAGTTGGCTGTTTAAAGCTTGTTTGGGTGTGTTATAAGAAATCTGAGTTAGTGGAATTCAATACCATCCAAGGTTTAAAAAAATAGAGAGAGAGAATGATGGTGAGCTAATAAGTGGTATCCATCTCAAGAATCAAAAAGCTCATCAGATTCCTTAATCTGCTGGTACCCACTTAAGGCCTTTGCCTTATGCCTGATCTAGAGTTCCTGGACAAGCCAGCCTGATGGTTGGGTGAGTCATTTATATTTATTAATCATATTTAATTAATTTAATTTCATAAGGGTAATATTTCTGAATGTGTTCCATACTCCTATTTTAGTCTCAGCAAGCTCTCCTAGGTTAAAAAATTATCAGGCAGTCAGGAAATAAACACAACAAGCAGGCATGGCCAGATGGTGGTAAATGTAGAGAAAAATAAAAGTGACAGGAAATAAGAAGAAAACAATAAGGATTGATGCATTTTCCTGCTATAAACCTGAACCAGAGGTGAGGGTTTGCTCTCTGCAATCTTCAGCAGGCAGGATGAATGAACCAAAGCACCTGCTCCCTGAAGTGAGCCTTCTCCTTCCCTCTGCCTCCTTGGTAGGACTCTGAACATAATCCAGAAAAGCTGTTGAACGATAGCATGCTTACCTCGTTGGAATGTTTCAGGATGTGTGTTTTTGTAGTCATTTGTGTTCATTGGATGACTCCTTTGAAAGATGAGTTTAATGTGTTGGGAAAAATATTGACCCCGGAATCAAGAAAGAATTGGTTTTAAGATCTGTCTCTATGGTGGGATTTTAGGCATGCCAGTTACTTGCCTTCATTCTCCTAAATTACGTATCAAGTGAAGTAGATGCAAGTGAACTTTAATATAAATTTGAATGAGAAAAATAATGGAGTTTCAAGTAAAGTAGAAGCTAAGACATTTGTGTTTGAAATGTTTTAAACCTTTCTTGGATGAAGTTATCAGACTACAGGAGATCGGTTTTAGTCTAAAAAGAAAAATGTATTTTGTTGACATAATTTTTGGAAGATTGGTTAATGCTTACCACATGCCACTCATTGTCCGATGCTTAGCTTTTTCTATGTTAAGACCACATTTTTATTTCCAAAGTACATCTTTTTTAGTAGGACAGTCTTGGTTATAGTTGACACTACTTCTTTGCCCCAAAATGGTGTAGCAAAGCTGTAACCTGATGTGAGAGAACTTTCCAGGGCTTTCATAATGTTGTAAGGGTAGGCTCAAGCCCAGTGAACTTCACCGATTTCTCACATCCTGCACAAGGGAAAGGATGCAAGGCTGACCTCTGGAGTCTGAGGCCATTTTTAGTGACAGATCACTATCTTACCATGTAGAGCAAAGCATTTTCATCAGATGAAGCTCTAAACCGAATGGCTTTCTAGCGCTCCTAATTGCTTCCCTTGCATTTCCTTGTGTATATGTTGCACACCTATCTTGGTTTGAGTTCCCCCAAACAGGCCCCAAGACAAAGAATTGGATGCAGGTTTTGGGGAGGGGGGGTTGGAGAGTGGATGAAACCAAGAAGCATGAGTAAGAGAGCAGAGAAAGTGTGATAGGGTCAGGGTTGAAAGCTGTGCTGTTAAGCAGCTGATCTCAGTCAGCAGCTAGAGCTCAGTCCTTCTGAGGAATAGTACAGAATGTGCTTCAGAATTATTCCACAAGTATTTCTTCACCATCTCCAGTCCCTCTCTATGAGTCATTCTGGGGTTCCCCTGAGCCGCTCTCTCCTGGGGCCAGAGCTCTTGGGACTGAAGGAAAGAGACACAGGGAATTTAACTAGAAACTCGGATTCTACAGTGAGTTTACAGTGAGTGATAATACAGGGGAATTCAGAGAGGAGCCGAGCACATAAGGGACAGGGCATGAGGAGCATCTGTTTAAAATCTTGCTGTGTCTTCAAATAATGTAAAAATAAGTTTACACAGTAGGAATATGGATTTTTATAGTATTTTTCCATGGTTATACCAAATTAATGTTTAGTGAAGAAAGGTCACTAACCATACAGAAAGTAAGTAATAAAATGAGAGTTTCATAAGAAGCGATGAGAATATATTTCCTTGAATATTGTTATCTTTCAGAGATATTTCTGGCATAATTCACAAATAATTTTGTCCTGTCACAAGAATCTTCTTTTCTTTTTTTTTAAGATTTTATTTATTTGACAGAGAGAGACCACAAGTAGGCAGAGAGGCAGGCATAGAGAGAGAGAGAGAGAGAGAGGAGGAAGCAGGCTCCCTGCCTAGCAGAGAGCCTGATGCGGGACTCGATCCCAGGACCTTGAGATCATGACCTGAGCTGAAGGCAGAGGCTTAACCCACTGAGCCACTCAGGTGCCCCCTGTCATAGGAATCTCAAAACTACATCTGCCAAAGTATTCATTTATTCCTTCAACCAACATTTACTATATTGTTGGTAGAGCTTAAAGTATTTGGAAACTATAATTCTTGTCATTAAGAAGTCTGTATTCTACTGAGCAGTTAGACATAAATACTTACAGTGCAACATAAAAACCAAATTTATATGTTGTAGGAACACAGAAAACATATTAGTTTTACCTGGAAAATGAAGAGAACATATATAAATGATTTTTTTGTCATATATATATTTTAAATATTTTGTTTATTTATTTGAGAGAGAAAGAGAGCATGAGAATGGGGAGGGTCAGAGAGAAGCAGACTCCCTGCTGAACAGGGAGCCCAATACGGGGACTCCAGGATCATGACTTGAGCTGAAGGCAGTCGCTTAACCAACTGAGCCACCCAGGTGCCCTTTTTGTTATATTTTTTAAATTTCTTTATATGGAGTTGTTTTCTGGCCAGAAATGTGATATACCAAGTGTTAATACAACATTTGATATTAGATCTGAATTTGAATCCAAACCTAGCACACTTGCTATGTAGACTGTACATGCTTCTTTAACTTCTGAGTCTCAGTGATCTGGAAATCAGGAAAAATACCTCCTACATACAGTTCTTACAGTGATTAGAAGAGAACAGTATTTATAGTTCAGGCCCTTGGGAGGAATAGAGTCCATGGTAGCTATATTTCTGCTCTCTGTGTGTTGCATTTTGTGAATTCGAGGGAATTTGTGGAAAACAGAGACATTCCACAGTCAATGCATACTCTTTGGCCCATACCCATTAATCCCAGATTTGAGGCATCCTCTGCAGATAACAGAATTGTTATAATATCCTTCTTTCATGCATGTCTCTATTTTCAGGATACAGAAAGGAATCATAATAGTGTTTTTCTTCTAACTCACAGTTGTGTTAGGAGTGTTGTCCACTTCAGTATTATATATGTTCTTTTATCTTAAGTCAGGGAGAAAAGACCTAAGTGACCTTTGAATGATCAGAGCTAATAATGCCTCCATAGGAGGTGGGAGAATCTGTGGCTAAGTATACCCCATGTGGCATGACTTGTGGTTTACATCAAAGGATTGTCATATCCTTTTGTATACTTTCTGAATCAGATGTGAATTTAAGGTTCTGTGGCAATTAATGGAGATTTAATCTCCATGGTTTGTTAAACTATCAGCAGCTAAGATTCTGGGTTTCCCCAGGACATCTTTGTTAATATAAAAACATGAGGTCCTTGCCTACCCTTTCTCTGACTCATGTTTTGCTGAAAGGTAAGTAGAAGAAATAGAGATGCCGTAAGTGAGTTGAAACAGAAGCATGAAATTCGGGGCTGTGCCCTAGGAAATAGGCTTGCTGTATCCATAAAGCAAAACCTTGTCCCCCAAGTCATATGTGGATTTGAGAGGAACCAGTCTGGTTAGGTCCATGTAAATTATTTTAAAATTGTAGAAATGTTCACTTCTTTATTCGTTCTTTAAACAAATCAGTAGAAGGAAGGCTCTCTGCCAGGAGGGACTAGAGATACACAATACGACTTTTAGCCCATCCCCAGGGAACTTTGGTCTTTCCCCCCTCATCTTTTTTTTTTTTTTTAAGATTTTATTTATTTATTTGACAGAGATCACAAGTAGGCAGAGAGAGAGAGAGAGAGAGAGAGGAGGAGGAAGCAGGCTCCCTGTGGAGCAGAGAGCCTGATGCAGGACTTAATCCCAGGACCCTGAGATCATGACCTGAGCCCAAGGCAGAGGCTTAACCCACTGAGCCACAGGCGCCCCTCCCCCTCATCTTTAATAGGATATGCTGCCACCTGTCTTGAAAAGTTGCTTTGGAAATGAAATGAGGCACCAAAATGCCTGTCCTACACAAGGTAGTCAGATGATGTTAGGGGCTTCTGTTCTCCTTTCCACACTCAACTTTTGTCATCCTCTTAGCAAGATAAGCGTCTAGGCTCTCATCTCGTGGGCATGGTTCTCTTAAAAAATTTTCCTTTCTTGGCACATCACAGCATTTCATCTTGAGTCTCCTTCATGACTTTGCCTACTTGTTTTGCACCTTAATGTCAGTGCTCCCCAGGCCTTGGCTTGCAGCTCTGCTGGAAACTTCCTCCACTCTCGTGGTTTTGATGATCGTCTACATATGAGAGATGACCTCACCTACATTTCCAGATCAGAACAGCTCTGAGATACACAATTCTATTCAACTGCTGGACATTTCTACTTGGATATCCTACTCCCATCAGTCTCTTATGTACAGAACGATTCCTACCATTTCCCTCCAATTTGGCCTCCTGTCATCCCCATTGCAGTGCATAGTATGGCCAGTGGGTGCCCAAGACTGTGTATGGGAGCCAACCCTTCCAAATCTGGCCATTGCAGTTTCCTTCCACTTTACTTCCTTAATATTTTTTACATCCTTTCTATTCTTTCTTTAAAAAAAAAAAGATTTTATTTATTTGACAGAGAGAGGAAGGGAGGAAGGGAGAGGGCACAAGCCAGGAGCAGGGGCAGAGGGAGAAGCAGGCTCCCCACTGAGCAGAGAGCCTGACATGGGGCTCAATCCAGGAACCCTGTGATCATGACCAGAGCCGAAGGCACACACTTAACCAACTGAGCCACCCAGGTGCCCCTGTGTTTGTTTTCATTATACGTTTGTGTTCAGTCCCTGCTTCAGACAGGATTCATTGTGTTTATAAGCGACAGAATCCCATTCAAATGTTGCTGAAGGAAAATAAAGGGGTTTGTAGTAAGGGCATAGAGACTAAAGGCAGGAAATAGAGCTGGGCCTAGCGAGGGGCTGAAACCAGGAACTGGAGAGTCACTTCCTCAGCCTCTGTATCCACATTGTATTTTATCCTTGCCACTCTGGCTGCACGCACTGTTCCTTCTTTCTCTTTGAGATCTTCTGCTGGTGTTTTGTTGTCGTTCATACCTGGCCATACCCTGCCACATAACCTTAAATGTCCCTCTGAGTTTCAGATCCACAATCACTTGAATGGAGTTGTCTCAGTTCTTAATTCCTAAGAGGGAAACATCAAGGTGGACCTACTATAGCCCAGGTCTCTGAGGCTAGGGCCTGGGCAACGCTATAGGAAGAGACTCGGGATTTTTCTGCCTTAAATCTCACCTCCCTCAGTCTATTCTTATCTGTGCCTGTGACCTTTTTGAAACAAAGTCAGATCCCATCCCTTCTTGACTTAAAATCATTATTGGTTCCTGCAGCTCTCAGCAGAGCTCAAAATCTAGATTCCCTCGTGTACTGACTTTGGTCCATTTTTCACTGCCCTATGTCCAGCCACTTCCCACATGCTCTGCCTCATGCTATATGGAATATCCTATACTTCTGCTGATGATTAAAACTAATCCAGGCCTCAGTGCCTTCAACCATACCATTCTCCCAAGCCAAAATATACACCTTACCCTAAAAGACCTCCAAACTCAGGCCACATGCCATCACCCTACATCCCCAGGCTAATTTATGTGATTGTCTATAGCCCTCTGAGTAGATATTTGTCATAAGTTATTATGCTTTACTCTAACTGAAGATTTATCCCCCCACCCCACCCCAGGAGCATTGTATGGAGCATAGTAAAATTGCTCTCCTTGAAGTACTTCCCAGGAAGAGCCAGCTAGATTTTTCATATCACTGTTTAGTTTTGCTTTCATTCTGATTATAGTCAGGGTCATAGCCTTGGTGTTACAATTGGAACTGTTTGGGCTATGTGAGTGTCGTCTTAACTCTTTTGCAGTTACAGCCTTAAGAAAACACAAGCTACAGCATTCAAGATTTGAGAACAGGATCTTTCAAAACTACTCTCAAATAAGTCCTGACCTTTAGAATTAATGACAAACTATAACAGCGTTTCTAATAATTTATAATCCTGGACAGAAGCTCTTTTAGGATTTAGTTTGAGTTTCAACACCGAAGATCCATGACAGTTCTGCTAGTCCGATCTCTTGGTTCCCTCTTCCTCAGGGCAACTGAAGAGCTAAGTTAGTGACTTCTATCCAAGTTTGTGATTATACTTCCTGTGACTGATAGAATTGCAGGATTTCAAATGCTATTAAGCTGCTCAGTGCAGAGACAAATAGTCTGATGACATGTCATTCATGGCAGGGAGAAAAATGAACAGTGTCTCTTGCTGGAACATCTTCATTTATTTTGATAAGATTATTTTGAACTTGGCAGATTAAAATGTACAGAACTAAATATAAGGTGCACCTATTTCCACTTCCAGAAAAACGCATAGTCCCAGAAAATACAAAATGCATAAAGTAGATTGAACTGGACAGTTTTAACTTCAGTTTCCTGCACAGAATTAATAGCCTCCTCCTGGATTCTTCTAATAATCTTCTTCAACTTCCCTAAGGCCCTCTCCTTAGCCACTTATCACTAATATGTTTGAGAAATTTAATCATGTATCTAAGACTATTTGCAAGGACTAAATTTAGCCCCTAGGCATGTTTTCTTCAGAAAGTGCAGAATCTTCACATTTGTTCCGTTTTTACATTATAGTCCAGATTTCAAGGGGACTGCATTGCCTCTTAGAGTGTATGTGTCCTCTCTTGTCCCCCACGTTCCCTGCTCCTCCCTGTGGTTGAGCTCCATCAGGGCTTTTGAAGTTGTCCCGCCTGCCCTAAGAAATATAACTCTCCCCATATGTATCCTGTTCAGGGCTGGGTCGAGATGAGGGCAGACAATTAGATTGCTCTGGCTTTGGAAATGGAAGTACAGTGCAGTCATTACAACAGTAGCTGTGGACATTTGTAAAGTGTTCAGTTTCATTTTTTTTCTACCTCCAAGACCTTTATTTTACACACACACATTTTTTTTTTGAGGCTAAATGGATGAGACTGCCATTTTTCAACACCTTACTATCACTTTTATCAGCTAAGAGGGGAGTGTGTGGCAGGTGACTTTGGAATCAGACAGACCTATTTAATAATGTGGTTAGGATTAAACCACATTTAAGGTACTCTGATGTGACTAACTCATAGCAGCATATTATTACATTATTACTATGTTTGGCATCAGACAGACCTGGTGTCAGATTTTGTTGCTTCCTGACCAGTTGTGCTGCCTTCAGTGACTTGTAGCCACTCTGAATCTCAGCTTCCTTATTTGCCAGTGGGATATAACCTGCCTCTTGGGGTGATTGTGGTTTCCAGCATTCTTACCCGTCTTGTGAGCGGCACTACCACCTGTCCAGCTTGTTCCAAAGTATAGGAATCATCTTTGGATGATTTTCTTTATTCTTACTCCCCATGTCCCATTCTCTAGTAAGTAAGCTCCAAAACCATGATTCCCAAACTGTAACAGGTACGAGACACTTCTCACAGGTAGAAATGTGAGATATCTTAAATTTGTGAGGGAAACCCTGATATGCTACAGACTTAAGGTAGTCTATACCTTAAGAAGCTGAACCATAGGTATTTCTTTTGGCTTAGGGGTGAAAAAAAATTACTGGGATACAAAGGGCTTCATGAGGCAAGAAAGTCTGAGAACTTGAGCTCTGTCCTATTTTCTTCTCCTTATCTTTATCTTCCCTACTACCAGCCATCCTAGCTATCATTGCCTCTCGCTCAGTTATTGCAGTAGCCAGTCTTCTCACTGATCTTCCTATTGCCATGTTTACCCTCCATAAGCCAGTTTCCACAGAGCGCTCAGAACGGCATTTGAAAAACATAAAGATCTTAACTCTCCATTATCGAAAAACTTCTAGTAGCTTTCCACCACCCTTCAAGTCAACCTGGGTCTTTGCCATGGTCCATAGACTCTGCCCATCTGGCCCCTCTTTTGTCCACCATCCTCTTCTGCCCCCTCTCCCTGCCATTCAGTAGGTCTTAGCCACACCAGGGTTTTGGTTTTGGTTTTTTTCCTTCTCTTTCATCTGTTTCTCAGAATCTCCAACTTTGCAGTTGCTTTTCTTTCTGGCTGGAAAGATATTCCTCTAGATAGTCCCTGTGGCTGGTTCCTTGTTGCATGTGTCTTAATGTTATCACCTCAGATAGGCCTTGATCAACTATTTGAAAAGAGCCACATCCTTTCATTCATATCACTGCATTTCTTTTCTTCATAATATTTATGGCTGCCTAAAATTATCCTGTTTTACTTGTTCGTTAAGCTCTATGAGAGGAGAGCTCTCATCTGCCTTGTTCCTTCTGAAGTGTGCCCAGCACACAGTAAGTGCTCAGAAAATACTGGTTGTATTGGAAATGCAGACGAATGCTAGTTCTAGTTTCCCTACTTCAGAACCAGATGATGTCATTGATGATTATTTGCACATTGCTGCTTTTTTATCATAAAGTTTTGCTGAAATTTTGGAAGATGGGAAATTAAATATTTGTGGGGTTATTTTAAGCATTGGATCATTTGTTCATCTTCAATAGTCAGAAAAAGAAATGTAGTCATATTGGGCTTTACCTTTATCTGAAGTGCCTGACTTTTCCAAATCCTTAGTAAACTGATTAAAAATATGGCGAAAGAAAAAAAAAATCCCTTTTCTTCCCTCTTAATCTGAGTCTCTGTAGATTGACAAGCATCACAGTTGGAGAAGTATTGAAGTAATATACAATAAAATCAGAATCACCCTTGTATGCCACTCATTTCATTAAATCTCAGAGCTGAAACCAGCATGGAAGAAAGAAGTTGATATAGCCTTTGGGTTTATCCTGTCACCTGTTCTAGGAAATGCATGAACTCTATTGCCAAATTATATCGTGCAGGGTCTGTTTGTAGTTCAGTGAGATGAAGCTTTTTCAGTAAAGGAAAGAAGGGAATAGCTACATGAGTAACAAAATGAGGACTTTACTAATTAATCTCAGTAAAATGGCAGTATCATAATAAGATAGTGTTATATACAACGGACTGAAACTAGTAATATTTTCCTAATTAGGACAAATGCAAACAAGGAAATTTGGACAAGCATTTATAACTGTAGGTGTTCATATTCTGGCTGTTTGTTTTGTGGGAGAGCATTTCTTTCACTGGTCTTTATAGAGTTCACTTCTAGCTTACTAACTGTTTGCTAAGAATTTAAAGTTCAGTTGAAAATTGTGAAACGTTTCCTGATAGAAACTGTATGTTAAGGTGGTACACAGATTTTTTTATGCTTTATTGTGTCTGAAATATTGAAACAATCTTATCATTGCTGTTACAGGAAAACTTCCAAGCTATAACTCGAGATTCCAAGTTTGTTTTTCCCTCAATCCCAGAATTCCCAGGTGGGAGTAGAATCAAAAAGCACAGATGCTCAGGGGACTCAGGGTTCTCAAGGTGCAGGTGTGGGTGTAGGTAGGTGCCAGACCCTACTGGTATGCGAAGGGGCTCAGGAGAGATGGAGTGGCCACAGCAAAAGCACCTGCAAGTCAGCTGTCGTGATGAGAACTCTGGTCATAGTAGGACGTTCCTTTTGCCCCTGGTCGGGGAAGAAGGAAGTTTAGATGTTGCTTGTGTGCTTGTGACAACGACTTCGAGATGAAGCGGGCAAAAGATCATTCCTATATATCAGTTGTTTATAAGTTGTATGTGCATAATTATTCCTCATGTGGATATATTGATCGATAACTCAGATGATTTTTTTTAAAGATTTTTTTAATTTATTTGACAGACAGAGATCACAAGTAGGCAGAGAGGCAGGCAGAGAGAAAGGAGGAAGCAGGCTCCCCGCTGAGCAGAGAGCCCGATGCGGGGCTCGATCCCAGGACCCTGAGATCATGACCACTCAGATGATTTCTAAAATCAGAAAAGCTCAAATTACTAGGGCTTCTTAGCATGAATCATATAGTAAGGCAGTTTTTGTTTCCACATGTTCCTTAGAAAGCCAACTTGTGCACTAATTTGATTATTCAAACTATATTGTTAACGTATGTTGCATGTGTATAATGTTTCAGCAACCAGAAAAAATGTCAGCTGGTTATTTTGATGGTAGAGTATGAATCAAAGGGCTTGCCGGATGAAGATTGATCTCATAAAGCACAGGAAAGCACTTTTTCCCATTTTGTTATGTTTTTTCCTTCAATAAATGATAGACTATACCCATGAAGTTGAGTCAGTCATGTAGTGGGTTAAAAAAGTCACTGACTTATTTTAAGGTTATTGATATTTTTCATTTTAATTTTTATCACGGTATTATGTATACAGAAGTCAAAGTAGTATAAAGTTTATGACAAAAAGCAGTTGTCCCTGACCCGCTCGCTCTTCCTCTTACCTGAGTTTTACTCTCCAAAGGCAATTGCTTTTCCTTCTTTTTAGCCATTTCCTTCTGTAATTGAGTCTGTATTCCTAAATAAATAATATTTATATAATTTTCATTGACTTTGATTATTTTGAAATTCTGAACTGACTTTCCATTGTGGAGATGAGAAACTTCTTCCCACCACTAGCCCCGTATTCACAACCCCCCTTATGATTGTATCTCAAGTTTGTGGATTAACTGATATTTACGGTTTTCATCATAATGACTACAGAAGTACTGTTTCCAACCCACCAGCTTCGCATGCTGTGATTACATGTCCTTGTGCTGCCCGTCATCTCCTTGCTGCTCCAGGGACAGTCTCCATGCTTCTCCATCTCACCCTGAGCCCTGGAACCTGACCTGTGGGCTAATATACTTGTACCAACACTTTTTTCTCCTCTACAGAAAAAAATTGTCTCCTCCTTTAATTTGCTCAGTCTTTAGCGTACCCCTCACTAATCTTCTCCACACACTCTTCGGTGGAACTGTATAACCCTGTCTTGATGGTTAAGCTTAATGAGAAGCATCGGGAAATCCATCCTTGTGATTCTGCTTCCCCTCCCCTCACCTTTCTCGCACACCGTCCTCCTGGAGCCTCTGTTATCCTCCTCCCCTCTGATCTGGATGCTCTCTACTTCTCTTCTGCTTAACTTCCCTGTGTCTCGGGTCCCACGTCCTCTCTTTTAGCCTAACTCCTTCTTTTTGGTGGTTCTTATTCTGCACTCGTTGCCTGTGAAAAGCTCAGTGGGAAGTAAAACAATCTGAGACCACGAAATCTTTTTTTTCTGTCCTCAGACTTGACTGTTGTTCTCCCTCAGAAGGTTTAAGGCCAGACACTTTGATTTTCAGACCGTGCTTTCCATCTGGCCTTCATTGTGCGTGCTGTCCTCAAACCTGCCAGCTTGCTTATCACTGTCTCTGGACAGTAAACCTCCCCTCCTCTCCAGGTGTGGGTTGGGTAAGAGCACTGGGAGGGAGACGAGGGTTCTCACTGATTATTGCAGAGGTTTTCAACCAGTCTCCTCATTTTTAGTCCTTGTCTGAAATAGCTGGTACCTCCAATCCTGAACCTTTCCAGAGTTATGCCATGTCAGTCATCCTGCTGCTTGCCGGCTTCGTCCATATGTTCTGCTGTTTTAAGCAAGTCACCCTTGTCTCTCCTCTTTGCATTGTTCAAAACTTCTAGTCTAGGGTTCTTTATCCTTCCATACTTTAAAAAAAGCATCAGTTGTTTTCACTCCTTTGGTGGAGAGGGTAGAAAATTAAAGCTGCTGAGTTTAACTGGGCATCTTTCGTGAGTTATTTAAAAATATTAAGGGGGCAAAATGTAGTCAAATTCATAATTGAAGTGTTTCTCTGAAATAAACAGCTTTTTAAAGAAATTAATTCTACACTTAGTTTGTTCACCTTTTTTTATTTTAATTTTTTAAATTGCATCTGTACAGAAGAAAACCTAGCGTTTTGGCTGTTTTATGTATCCCCCACTGATTAAAAGAAGCACTCTTGGTTCCACCATTCACACAGAATAATGCAAGCAGAGCCTGAATGGAGGACTGACAGGCTCTCAAATTAAGCCATTAAATTTATATATTAGAAGTAACCTGGATTTACTGTATAGACTCCTCTAATAGGAGTAAGTTATTTGCCCAATCTAGCAAGCCCAAATTGGGTCAAAGCATGCCAAATATTAGTGCTCTGAAATTAAAATTTTTTTCTGATATATGAAATATCTAGCATTTTTTTATTTTTGAAAGGGAAAAGAGATTTGGGTACCTTTTTTGCCTTTTAGAGATATATTTAGAGATATGGAAAGAATCCAAATGAAGGGGCATTAATAACAAATATCTACCACACCAGGCTCTTGTTACTAGAAATTTAATTTTCAACAACACATGCATTGGATACTAAGCCTACAATTACACATATGATTTAATTTCTACTTTTATGTAATGTTTGTGTGCCCAGTTTACTCAAAGGTAATTCATTTAACTATTTGTGTTTCAGGAACTTCAAGGGTATGTACTGCTTATCTCTGTATTCCACACTTCCATAGAAGCTCAATAAATGTTGAAATAAAGCAATCACATTTTATGTATCTAGGATAGTGCTTTGAACATAGTAAGCTTAGTAAATTTTTCAAATTAATCAAAAAATATTCTTAGCTTTTCTAAATGTCCCTTAAAATCTTTGAATATGGACTAGACCAGATTCAGCCAAGTTAACTGTAGCACTGCATAAACACTTTTTGATTTTGAAAAACAGTTTTTAAGGTAATGATAGTAAATGAAATGTTTCCTTGTTTGGTATTTTGTTGTTTTAAAAAAGAGAAATTCTAGCTAAATGTAGGCTACCCATAATGAATGTGCTATTTGAAGTATTAAACATTTTATTAACTTCAATAGAGCATGAAATTCTGAACTAACTTGTACTGATACATATATAGGTTTATATTTTAAATGACATAAGAGGAAGCCAGGGGTATGCTTTGATTAATATGTTTATGCTCTTTTCAGGAAACATTTTAATTCATATGACTCAGTAATTTCCCATTAGTTTACTTTGCATTTGATTATTCTCCTATAGCTACATGAAAACCTGAAACTCTTCAAGTGTTTTGGGATTAGGGATCAAAGGTAGCAATAAACTTGTGAAATTCAGGATTTTAAAAATTATATAAAATGCAGAAAATGTAGTGGAATATTTTATAAAGACAGTGGGAGGGAAACATTATTATAGCACTCACCAGGCTGTTTCATTATGATACATGAACTAAAGGCTTTGGCTGAGAAGACTCTTACCTGTTTAAAATGCTTAATGCAGAGTCGTCTATTACTGTTCCATTTATGTGTGAACAAACTAAATGCTTTGGTTCTGCAGGTACTATTAATTATGTAATGACACCTGGATCGCTGTATCAGCCAAGCAGCTTTTCTCCATTAGATAACATCAGGAAGAGATTTTTCTCTATACATGAAACCTCTAGAAAATCTTCACATTTCCAGTTAGAGCTATATTCAGTTTATAAGACTGTACAGGTAGTTTTATTATCTATTGAAGTAATGACTTGACTGTTAAAATACCAGTGAGAAATATGCCAAAATATGCCAAAGAGCAGTTTCTAGAACAGTGTTACATGTCTTATTCATGATAGGATGCTGACCCTATGGTTCATGTTTCTGCTCCCGTTTCTATAAACGTTAGAACCTTGTAGACCTGTTTGGATTTTCAGAATACCTCAGAGCGCTGGTTATAACATATGCCTGTGAATCTCGAGCCTCTAAACCCGAGTCTTATATGGAGGATGTTCTTAAAAATTGACTAAAGAGTATTAATCAGAGTAGTATCAGTTACTCTTTCATAAGATATAAAATTTAAAATTACAAAATGTTAAATACTAAAAGGAAGTATTTGAGTAGAAAGGATTCCTGTTATTTACATATTTTAATAATAGAGGAAATATTTATCATGCTTTAAGGGACATTTTCTTTCTTGCTGTTTTAATGTTCTGAACATTATTTGCATTCTCTTCAATAGATTCCAGACAGCCTACACTTCAGTATTATAAGTATTTAATCAAGCGAATAAAGAAGTTCACCAAATCTATGCCCAGATGAAACAGTAGGCTTCATATTTATTTTGGAATCTGTCCTTTTCATGAAGGACTACACAGGATATCCCAACAGTTGGGTGAGAGCCACTAAAGAAATTAATCTGGGTAACAAATAAAACAGGGAAGTTATTTTATATTAAACTTTGTACTACTAGGAAAGATTGATAAATATTGATATGACTTAAATGTGACCTGTTTATTTTGTTGTTGTTGCTGAGTTTTAAGAGTACTCTATATATTCTGGATATTAATCTCTTACCAGATGTATGATTGGCAAATATTTTCTTGCACTCTGTGGGTTTTTTTACTTTGTTAATATAGTTTTGATACACAAAATTTTTAAATTTTCATGGAGTCCAGTTTATTTACTTTCTCTTTTGTTGCTTGTGCCTTTGGTGTCATATCTAAGAAAATATTGCCAGATCCAGTGTCATGAAGCTTTTACCCTCTTTTCTTCTAAGCGTTTTATAGTTTTAGGTCTTACATTTAGGTCTTTGATCCTTTTTGAATTAATTTTTTCATATGGTATTAAGAATTCAGGTTCATTCTTTTACCAGTTTTTCCAGCAGCATTTGTTGAAAAGACTCTTGAAAAGACTGTCAGAGTTTCATATGAATTTTAGGATGAGTTTCTATTTCTGAAAAATACTTCAATGGGATTTTGATAAGGATTTCACTGAATCTGTAGATCACTTTGGGTAGTATTGACATCTTAAACAATATTAAGCCTTCCAGTCCATGAACATAGGATGTGTTTCCAAGCATTTATGTCTTCTTTAATTTCTTTTAGAAAAAAATGTAGTTTCCATGTACAAGTCTTTGGTTAAGTTAATTCCTAAGTATTTTATTCTTTTCGATGTTGTTGTACATGGAATTATTTTTGTAATTTCCTTTTTATATTGTTTGTTGTCAGTGTGTAGAAATGCACACTGTATTTTTATGGGTTTATTAACTTTATATTCTCTTTAGCTGAACTCATTTGTTCTAAAATAATTTTTGTGAAATTTGTAGGGTTTTCTATGTAAAAGACCATGTCATCTCTGAAGAGATATCATTTTACCTCTTCCTTTCCAATTTGGATGCCTTTTCTTGTCTAATTGCTCTGACTAGAATGTTGAATAGAAGCAGAAAGGCAGGCATCCTTGCCTTATTCCTTATAGGAAAAACTTTTAGTCTTTTCTCTGGAGTATGATGTTCACTTTATGCTTTTTTTATATGGTTTTTATTATCTTAAGATAATGTCCTTCTAATTTTTTGAGTATTTTTTATCATGAAAGAGTGGCGGATTTTCTCAAATGCTTTTTCTTTGTAAATTGAGATGATCATTTTTTTTTCTTTTCATTTTGTTCTTATGTCATACTACATTGATTTTCATATATTGAGCCATTCTTACCTTTCAGTAATAAATCTTGTTTGTGGGATATAATCCTTATAGTATGCTGCTGGTTTGGGTTTGCTAGTATTTTTTTGAGGATTTTTACATCTGTGTTCATGAAGAATATTAGTCTCTTCTTACAGTTTTTGTCTGGGTTTAGTATATGTAATGCTGGTCTTACAGGATGAGTTAGAAAATAGTCCTTCCTTTTCAATTTATGGTGAACTTGGAGATGGATTGATAATGGTTTCTTAAATTTTGGTAAAATTCACAGTGAAGCCATTGGGTCCAGGGCTTATCTTTGTCAAGAGGTTTTTGTTTTGTTTTGTTTTAATTACTGATTCAATCATCTTGCTAGTTACAAGTCTATTCAGATATTCTATTTCTTCGTGATTTAGTCTTGACAGGTTTTGTGTTTCTGCAAACTTACTTATTTCATCTGAGTTATCCGGTATGTTGGCATAGAACTGTTCATAGGACTCTTAAAATCCTTTTTACTTCTTGTAATGTTGGTAGTAATGTCCCCACTTTTGTTTCTGATTTTAGTTCATTTGAGTCTTGTCTTCTCTTTTTCTTAGTTCACCTAGCTAAAGGTTTGGCAATTTTGGTGATCATTTCAAAGAACTAACTTTTCATTTCATTGGTTTTTCTCTTCTCCACTTTCTTTCTTTCTGTTCTAATCTTATTTCACTCCCTCTGCTAGCTTTGTATTTAGTTCTTTCTCTAGTTCCTTAAGTTGTAAATTTAGACTGTTGACTTCGAATCTTATTTCTTACTGAAAGTATTTATAGCTATTAATTTCCTTGTTAACACTGCTTTCACTGTGTCCCGTAAGTTTTGGTATGTATATTTCATCTTCTTTTTTGTCTTTAAGTATTTTCTAATTTCCCCTGTGGTTTCTTCATTGATCTCTTGGTTGTTTAAGAGTGCATTGTTTCATTTCTACAGATTTGTGAATTTTCCAGTTTTATTTCTGTTACTGATTTTTAACTTCATCCTGTTGTGGTCAAAGAAGTTACCCTGTATGATACCTATTTTTAAATCTATTGAGACTTAATCTGTAGCCTATCATATGGTCTGTCCTGGAAAACGTCTTGTGTGCACATGAAAAAAAAAATGTGTATTCTGTGTTGGATAAGTTGTTTTGTATATGTCTGTTGGATTTAGTTGGTTTATTGTGTTAAGTTATCTGCTTTTTAAAGAAAAGCACTGAAGTCTCCAGATTAAATAAAATAATGTCCGTGAAGAGTCAGTCTTGAGAAAGATGAAAGTAATGAAATTCTTGATGAGTGAAGGTTATGCTTTTAGATGACTGACAAAGAATTTGAGGCTGAATTAGTAACAGGAACATAGGAAAGTAAGTGAACAAAAAAACAAAAGGCAATCATTCTCCTGTGGGTGGGGTGATTATGCAGGAAGGGGATGGTAATCATAATGCAATATAAGGCTCAGCTGCCAACAGCTTTGACATGTTTGAAATATTGGAAACATTGACTAGTGGTGTAACTGAAATTACAAGTATAACAGTTTGAGGAGGACTAGCAGGGTGCTTATGTGGGTGGTGGGAAGGGACAGTGAACTAAATCCTTATCTTTAAAGGGTAGTAATTAATAGGAATAGCTGAAAGCTTTTTATCAAAAAGCATCAACATACAGACATAGAGAAATAAGCACCAAATAAAACTAAAGTGGCAATGACCATAGAACTGGGTGAGAAATGACATAGAAGACTAGTATTATTAGATATTTATATGGCTTTTTTAATAGCTAAAACCACAATAATTTGTATAAAAGTGATTAAGTCATAAAAAATTACCAATTTCTGACCCATGATCCTTATAATTAATATTTTTAAAGATAATCAGATGAAAAAGTATGAATATATTGTCATTATATATATATATATATTTATCTGCTATAAGTAAATGCAGTCATTGAGGTGTCTGTCTTTGGCTACTTTTTTTAAATAAAAGAATGACATTCATTGATAAAAGATAAGTGACAGAGATTAAGAGATTTAATTAAAATATATTCTTTCAGTTCCTCTTACTACTTTCTGACTTATTTTAGGTCAACATTATAAATGCATTATAACTTATCCATATGTAGGGTGCCTGGGTGGCTCAGTGGGTTAAAGCCTCTGCCTTCAGTTCAGGTCATGTGCCCAGGGTCCTGGGATCGAGCCCCACATTGGGGGGGTCTCTGCTCAGCAGGGAGCCTGCTTCCTCCTCTCTCTCTCTGCCTGCTTCTCTGCCTACTTGTGGTCTCTGTCGATCAAATAAATAAATAAAATCTTTTAAAAAAATAACTTATCCATATGTATATAGGACAGCTGACCTGTTCATTCATATGTTATATATCATGTTCCCTAATATGTATGGTGATAATAATAAATTCTGAAGAATGGGTTTTTCTTTTTTTTTTTCCTTTTAAAAAAGTTTTTTGGGGGGCTGCCTGGGTGGCTCAGTGGGTTAAAGCCTCTGCCTTCGCCTTGGGTCATGACCTAGGGTCCTGGGATCAAGCCCCACATTGGGCTCTCTGCTCAGTGGGGAGCCTGCTTCCCCCTCTCTCTCAGCCTTCCTCTCTGCTTGCCTGTGCTCTCTCTCTCTGTGTCAAATAAATAAAACCTTTAAAAAAAATGGGGTATTTTTGGAGCTCATCAAACAGTACATTTGAAAAAAAAATTTTTTTAAATTCAATTTGGTTAACCTACAGTGTATTAATAGTTTCAGGGGCAGAATTTAGTGATAGATCAGTTGCACATAATATCCAGTGCTCATTATGTCAAGTGCCTTCCTTAATGTCCATCACCCAATTAGTCCATTCCTCCACCTCCCTTCCCCTCCAGTAACCCTCAGCTGGTTTCCCCTATAAGAGTCTCTTACAGTTTGTCTCGCTCTCTGGTTTTATCTTGTTTTATTTTTCCTTCCCTCCCTCTGTGTTCATCTTGTTTTGTTTCTTAAATTCCACATATGAGTGAAATCATATATTTGTCTTTCTCTGACTCACTTATTTTGCTTACCATATTACTGTCCAAGTCTTATCCATATCATTGCAAATGGCTAGATTTCACTCTTTTTGATGACTAATATTCCATTGTGTGTGTGTATATATATATATATATGTATATATATATATACATACATATACATACTTGATCTTTATCCTTTGATTTGTTTATGGACATCTGGGCTTGTTCCATATTTTGACCATTATGAACAATGCTGCCTTAAACAATGGGGTGCATGTGCCCTTTCAAATCACTGTTTTTGTATCCTTTAGATAAATGGCTAGTAATGCAATTACTGAGTCATAAGATAGTTCTATTTTTAACTTTTTGAGGAACCTCATACTATCTTCTAGAGTGGTTGCACCGGTTTGCATTCTCACCACCACTGTAAGAGGGTTCCCCTATCTCCACTCCATATCCTCACCAATATCTGTTGATTCCTGAGTTGTTAATTTTAGCCATTCTGAGCAGTGTGTGGTGGTATCTCATTGTGATTTTGATTTGTATTTCCCTGATGCTGAGTGATGTTGAGCATTTTTTTGTGTGTCTGTTGGCCATTTGTATGTCTTCTCTGCTATTCATATCTTCTGCCCATTTCTTGACTGGATTTTTTGGTTTTGGGGTGTTGAGTTTGATAAGTTCTTTATAGATTTTGGATAGTGGCCCTTTATCAGATATGTCATTTGCTAATATCTTCTCCCATTCTGTAGGTTGCCTTTTAGTTTTGTTGATGGTTTCCTTTGCTGTACAAAAGCTTTTTATCCTGATGAAGTCCCAACAGTTCACTTTTGCTTTTGTTTCCCTTGCCTCTGGAGACCTGTCTAATAAGAAGTTGCTGTGGGTGGGACGCCTGGGTGGCTCAGTTGGTTGGACGACTGCCTTCGGCTCAGGTCATGATCCCGGAGTCCCGGGATCGGGTCCCGCATCGGGCTCCCAGCTCCGCGGAGAGTCTGCTTCTCCCTCTGACCTTCTCCTCGCTCATGCTCTCTCTCACTGCCTCTCTCTCAAATAAATAAATAAAATCTTAAAAAAAAAAAAAAAGAAGTTGCTGTGGGTGAGGTCAAAGAGGTTGCTGCATGTGTTCTCCTAGGAGTTTGATGGATTTCTGTCTCACATTTAGATTATTTTTTCCATTTTGAATTTATTTTTTGGTATAGTGTAAAAAAGTCCAGTTTCATTGTGAAGAATGGTTTTAGAGTAACAGTCCTTAGCAGATTTCCTACAACATCTTAACATAGTCAAAAAAACCTTGTTTTTCATAATTAGCATCTGTGTAGAATCAGAAAAAGGTGAAGGCCTTTTAACTTGCTAAATGACTAATCTAGCTTCCCACATATTTTCCTGACAATTAATAAATGAGTAAAAGTAAATAATAAATAGATCTCTTAAACTTGCATTTGGTAAAGGTATTCCTTTTAGTGAGTTTAGTAATTTTCTCTTCAAGAATGTTTTAGGTTTTCTGACAGTCAAATTGTAGGATATTTTGTACAAACATCATTTATATTTGTGTAAGAGTGTACATTATTGTGTTCAGAAGAAAAATGAAAGTCATTTAACAACATTTGTTCATTTTCTTTTGTTTTTGTTATTTACTTGATTACCTGTATTTAATACAAGTAGTCTTGGAGCTTAAATAAAAGAATTCAAGAAAAATAGAATTATTGTAACTTTAGTGGAGAAATGAAAAGCAATAACACAGTTTGGTTTTACTTGTTCTTCCACATTTGTAAAATAGTTTATATGTCTTATGTTTTTACAAAAAGGATGTGGATGTGCATGGTTTACCTCCTGACAGTGCTTTGAGCTTTGGTAAAGCAGAATAGATGATGATTTGCTAAGAAACTTGCAAAGTTTTGGTTTATAGTTTTTCTACTTTTTCTTCCTTTATTACCCTTTTTTAAATTACAATTAAAAATTGGAAAATACATATCACAAAATTTGACATTTTTACTGTTTTAAATGTACAGTTCAGTGGTATTAATTATGCTTACAGTGTCATACAACCATCATCACCATCTATTTCCAGAACTTTTCTTCACACCAAAGAGAAATTCTATACCCATAAAGCAGTGACTCCCCATCACTCCTTCCTGTCAGCCCCTGAGATGTCTCATTTATTTTCTCTTTTTATGAATTTACATATTCTAGCTATTCATATAAATGGAATCATACAGTATTTGTTCTTCTATCTGGCTGATTTGACTTAGTATTATATTTTCAAGGTTCATCCTTATTGTAATGAGTGTCAAAACTTCATTGCCTTTTATTTCTTTTTTTTAAGTGAGCTCTACTCCCAACATGAGGCCTGAATTCATGACCCCAAGATCAAGAGTCATATGCTGTACTGACTGAGCCAGCCCAGTGCCCTTAGAATGTCATTCCTTTTTTATGGCTGAATAATATTCTTTTGATTATTGTGAATAATGTTGTGGTCAACCTCAGTGTACAAAATATCTGTTTGAGCTTCTATTCTCAATTCTTCCTTTTAAATTTTTTTTTTATTTTTGAGGACAATGACAAAACTTACTAGTGTAGAATAGAGGGAACTATTTGGGGAAAATACTGGAGACAAATGACCGGCAGTATAAGATGCAATAGCCTTGGCTATTTCACATGACAGAAAGCTAACCCAAGGAAAAACGAAAATAAAATTTTTTATCCTGTATTTAAGTGAAAAGACCTTTATTCTCTTGATTCTCTAGAACTCTTATTTTTCCATTTCTAGGTTGTCCTTTCTTTACATTATCTCAGAAAGAATACCTTAAGAGGACAGCTACTCTTCCCCCCAATAATTAGAGCAACAAATCTTAATCCTAAAACTAGTACTGATCTGACTAGGGGCACCGGCCAGTACCAGATACCCATCTCTTTTTTGGGGAGAGATATGGTACTCCTGATTGATGTGACTTGGGCCATATCCCTACCCCAGGTGGCAGGATTGGGGGAGGTCAGCCCTAGTGGAACCACAAAAGAGTGACAAACAGTAGAGGCTCTGTCAATAAAGATTGCACTACACCGTAAAAAATTCTCCTGTCAAAATCAAGAGATTGAAAAGATTCTGTTAAATATGGCTATCTGGAATTCTTCTTTTCATTTTCAGTTCAGCTAATATAGAGAATAATAGGGTTTTTTAAATATTTGTAGACCTTAACAGTCTCTGCCTTACAGACATTAAGACTTGTTCCTGATCTTGAAAGTTCTCATCACAAGAAAAAAAAAAAAGTAACTGTATGTGATGATGGATGTTAATTAGACTTATTGTGGTGATCACCTCTTAGTAATTAGAAATATCAAACATTATGTTGTACATCTAAAACTTAATGTAATGCTATGTCAGTTATACCTCAATTTAAAAGTCTTCGAATTACTCTTAAAAAGAAAAAAAAAGATTGCACAGCTGCTAATGACCAAAACTAAGATTCAGTCCCAGATCTCTATGACTTCAAACTATGTACTTGTAATTACTATGATCTAATTTACTCTGAAATAAATAATAAACTGTACGTCTTTGCTAGAACAATCAGAAAAATGACTAATTTCATACCCATTTCTGGAAAGGACTCTTGGGTAACTTACCCAGCAAATTCCTGCCTGGCCTGGGCTACATCCAGACTGCAGTCAGTCCTTAGAGCTGCCACAGGTAACCTCACAGCAAGGTGTATTTTGTGTAAATGAAGAAGCTGATATTTCAAGGGTATCTCTGTGCCTTTGAAATCTCAGTAAAGAACATTATGTGGGAAAAAGAAAAAAAAGACATGTTCCTATGATAAACTTTCAGAAGCCATGAAAAATTTGAGAAGTACCTGTTATCCTTACAAATGTCAGTCAGGATAGCATTAGAGCTCAAACCACAGTTGACCCTTCAACAACACGGGTTTGAACTGCATGGGTCCACTTACTTGCATATGGATTTTCTTTTTTAATAAATACAGCACTATAGATGTATTTTCTCTTCCTTATGATTTTCTTAATAACAATGTGTCTTCTGTAGCTTCCTTTAGTGTAAGAATACATTATGTAATATGTGTAACGTGGATTATGTTAATTGTTTTTGTTTTCAGTGAGGCTTCTGATCAACAATAGGCTATTAGTGGGGCGCCTGGGTGGCTCAGTCTTAAGTGTCTGCTTTCAGCCCAGGTCATGATCCCAGGGTCCTTGGTTCAAGCCCCACATCAGGCTCCTAGCTTAATGGGGAGACTGCTTCTCCCTCTCCCTCTGTCTGCTTGTAGGAGTTCTCTCCCTCTCTCTCTCTCTCTCAAATAAATAAAATCTTTAAAAAAGAAACACCCCCCCCAAACCCAGTAGACTATTAGTAATTGAGCTTTTGGGGGTGTCAAAGATTGTACACAGATATTTCAACTGGGTGGGTGTCAGTGCCCCTAAATTTTGTGCTATTCAAGGGTCCGTATACCTTGATACTTCTGATTTGACCTTTTTGTTAGCAGTTTTGTTTGATTTATATGTAGTGCTTATTGTCATTCAAGTGGCTTTTACCCTATTGAAATGTTGATTTCATCACTGTTTTAGCTGTTACTTGAATTATCCTTATTGGTATATCAACTGGATATAATTCAACTTGAATTATGTAGTAATTTAACTTTAATTTTCCTTTTTCCTTATCTAGACTGTTTTGAAACCCACATGCAAAGATTACTGACATAGTGTGCTCAGTGAAGGTCACTTCAGTGCAGGTGTTTGACTCTTGAATGCTGCCTCCTGGCTAAATCAGAATTGGGAATTGCCAGATTAAAATATAAAAATATGGTAATACTTATGCCCTGCACTGACACCCTTTGGAGAATGTTTTGTAGTTATCAGTCATGGACTATGTAAACAGTAATTTCTATCACGTGAAAACCATTTACTCATACACAGGCAATTAGAAGTGGCAGAAGCTACAATGGCTCTCCGTGCAAGCGTGGCTGGGACACGTTTCCTGCATCGGTCAGCACACTGAGGGCTCCTCAAGTGGTGAAAATAGGACAGTCAAGGCAGGAGAGAGCTCCCTTTCTTTGTCAGTGGCTTCTTTGAACTAGGGAATTTCTGGCTTCAGAAAGATTCTTCAAACTGTTACTGGTCACTGAAGATCATCATTTTTTAGGAACAGAAAGAGGGAAATTCATGCACCTGAAAACAAGCTAGTCTCTCAAGACAAATACCAGAGATCATGCACACAAGTCAATTCTTACCCTCAAAAATAACCCCCTTTGCGGCTCCCTGTAGGCAATCCCAGGTTCCAGGGCTCAATATACCAATTAGAAACTCTCTGCGTAAACCCAAAATTGATTAGTTTTGTTTTAAATTTTGTTTTACATTTCAGAATCACCTTTGCTATTCTCTCAGGCTTGTGATTTTCTGTAGTTGAACTATTCTTTGTTTGCAAAAAATTTAATACAAAGCACTGAAGTGCTTCGTGCTAATGTTTTTTAGGCCTGTTTATCAGTTACACCATCTAATGAGAGCAGAGACCAGGTTTCCTTTAATTATTTGTCACTAGCTTTTGGCATGGGGCCTGGCATTTAGTAGGCATTTTGTCTAAATGATAGCTAAGGTCTACTTAGTTGGGTTTCTGTGCCAGAGTGTTATGCACAAATGACTTTATTTAATCCTCACAGTATCTTTATGTGATTGATTTGATTCCTGTGTTGATTTTAGCGATAAGGAAGCTGAGCTTAGTGAAGTATTTTTTTTTTTTTAAGATTTTATTTACTTACTTGACAGACAGAGATCACAAGTAGGCAGAGAGGCAGGCAGAGGGGGTGGGGGGGAAGCAGGCTCCCTGCCGAGCAGAGAGCCTGATGAGAGGCCCGATCCCAGGACCCTGGGATCATGACCCGAGCCGAAGGTAGAGGCTTTAACCCACTGAACCACGCAGGCACCCCATTAGTGAAGTATTTTGCCGGAGGTCCTAGAGCAGTGATCAATATAGTTGGGGTTTAGACCTGGACCTCACCCCGGAGCTCTTCACTACGCACTGTCCAGTGTTGATAAATGGTTCAGTAAGGGAAGGAGACACGATTTATTCTGCTGTGTTGCTTGGGTCAGATTTCAGCCTTGTACTCCATTTTCATTAGGATGGATGTTAAGAAGTCCAGTGCTACTTTCAGTACAGTTCTCTCTACCGCTGGCTAATCCCTCTGTCCTAACTTGCCTCTTTCCATGATATAAGCCATTTAACCAGTCAGAGAAATTCAGTTTGATTCAACATTTGGTTAAGCACATACACTGCAGAACAATGTGGGTCTTCTGGGAGATGATTGATGTGTGGAAATTCTCACCCTCAATATACGTAAGGTGTGGCTGATTCTAGTTAAATAGAGAAATAAAGTAAAAAGTGTAAATATGCTCTGTTGGAAGAGTTTAAGTTGGTTGGGGTGGGAGCTTCTCAGACTGTGCCTTGGATGATAAGGAAGGTGTGCTTAGTGAGCACGGCCAGACAGGACTGTCTACCAGGGACTAATTTGTGAATATTTCACAGCTGTACTCCTCAGTAGCAGTGCTCATTAAAATAATAATATTCATAGTTAAATCTATCAAGGTGCCAAGTTTGGTTTAGGAAAAATCATTTAAAATTTAACATAGTAGCTTTGGGGAATGTGAAAGAGTACTGAGGTGAGCAGTGCAGACCTTTTCACATAAAATCATCATCACAAAATATACACATGTGAAGAATTCTCCTTAAATAAGTAAAATCTTACTAAAGCAGTGATGACTTTCTTGAATATATGACCATCATAAAAAGTTAAATTTGCTATTTTTTTAGTGATTTTCTTGAAGTGTTCGGTACTTTTCCTAGTTATATATTAAATGAATGTGTGCTCCCTTTTTTAAGCCTTTCTGCTGTGGTCTAAAACATCATTATTCATATTATATAGTTTTCTCAGAACATGTTAAGGTAACTATAAAACCTATGGGTTGAGAGATTTAAGTTACATTTATGTTAAGTTTATGTTAATTATATACCACGGGGAAATTTTAGACTCATGTGAGTAAACACTGCTGAAAAATAAAGGGGGAAAAAAAGGAAAAATAAAAAAAAATTTTAAAGGAGTAATATATTATTGAAAGTATCAGTGCATCTTGATTATTCCCACTTTACAGGTTACCTTTCTTCTGTACCTTAGCATAAAGCAAGATAGAAGACTTCAAAATTATTTTGCCATCTGTAATGTAATTATCCATGATCACAATGATCTTTTTAATGTTAACCTGAAATTAAAATTAATATTTGTATGTAATGACATAATAAATTAATGTTAATATTAAAAATATTTTAATAGTGGCATTTCATTTACACATTAGCTACAATGAATACTTACCATATATACAACTTAAATTCTTTGTTAAAATATTCATAATCTCCAAACATCTAGAAACTTCAAGTATGGTTGTAACTAAAAGATTGTTCTTTAACTCTTACTGAAACTGTGCATATGAGCGAGAACTCAGCATCCATCCAGTATAGGAGATACATATAAAATATGGTAAAAAAAAAAAATTGGCTATTTATTTCTGACCGATAATGATTTACTGTACCTTGGAGTCTGCTTTCAGATATTTGCAGTCATAGCTCATTTTGAAGAAGTTGTCAGAGGTTGAAAGGGGTCTTCTCTGAACTTATTTAAAACTAACTATAAATTGTGCAGGGAAGGGGGATTAATGTCTGATACAAAATTACTTTATTAGAATTTTGAACTCTTTGTTTTAGAGGTTAAAACATGAAACTAAAAATTTCACTAATTAGGAAAGGGTTCTAATTAGGTAATTTTTAGGTAGGGAAGCCAGGGGGAAGCAATGGTAACTATGTAAAGTGATAGATACATTAATTAGCTTGTGGGGATGATTAATTCACAATGTACACATATGTCAAAATATTGTTTTATGCCTTAAATGAATACAAATTTTATTGGTCAATTATAGCTTCATACAGCTGTTTTTAAAAAGAAAGAAAGGAAAGATGAATGAATGACTAGAAAGCCAGTAGTGGTTCAGAGTACAGCATCTAAGGTAAACTATGTGAGTTAAATACTATTAAAATAATTTTCATCCAGTGTTTTCATTTTAGTGAATAACTCATTTCTACTCAAGTATAATTAACTAGTGCACGCAGAATACATAGCATCCCTAGAAATATACCAAAATACAGTAGATGAGATCTTTCTAATTAAAGTGCATCACATATTTTTGAGCACCAACAATGTGTTAGGTAGTGTTCCAGGGACTGGAGATTTCTTGGAAGCAAAACAAAAAGTTTGTTTTCATGGAATTTAAATTCTAGCAGAAGACAGACAATAAGTGTATAAATGATATATTTTAGAAGGAATAAATTCTGTAGAGAAAAATAAAGCAGGGCAGGGTTTATAGAGGGGCCTGGAGTGGGGAGGGGTTTGAATTTTAGTGTTCAGGGAGGCCCTGCTATGAAGATGACATTTGAAAATAAGTCTTGAAAGAATTTAGAGATTAGGCCATGAGTATGTCTGGGGAAAGAGCATTCCAAGTGGAAGAGCAAAAACACATCAGGGTTCTTGAGAAGTGCCTAGTGTGTTCACGACAAGGAGTCCAGTTAAGACTGGCAGTGAGTGAGGAAAGACAGGAAGTCCGAGAGGTAAAGCGGATTGGGGCTTAAGAGCTGAAAGGTGGAAGACTCTGGATGGAGTTGGATTGGAGAAGAGAGTTCCGTTTTGCATACATTAAGTTTGAGTAGCCTATATATTAATGTATAAATGGGGAGAGGAGTTTAGGGAAGCCGTCCAGCCTGGGGATATGAACCCAGAGGTCAACATTGAGTAGATGATGGTATTTAAAGCCATGAGACTGAGTGGAATCAGCAAGGAAGTTGAGAGAAGTAAAGAGATCCAAGGATGTCCTTGAGGCACTTGGCATGAGATGGATCCAGCCAAGGAGAAGGAGCAGCCTAGAAAGTGCCCTGTCATGCAAGCCAAGTGGGAAAATAGCTGATTTCAGGAAGGAGGGAGTGATTCGCTGGATCAGATGTTGCTGATATCCCAAGTGATAGGAAGGGCTAGGAATTGTCCATTACATTTAACAATGTGGAGGACATTAGTGACCTTGAGATACAGTGGTGCAGTCAAAAACCTAATTAGAAGAATAAGAGAAACAGTGAGTACAGCCAAATCTTTTGAGTTGCTTTTTTTTTTTTCTTTAAAGGGAAATGGGTGGAGAAAGTTGCGTGTGTTTTAAATTTTTGTTAGTTGATAAGAATGTCCCAGTGGAAAGGAAACAAATGATGCAGGGGAAGAAGGAAGATGGCTGGAGTGGTGCCCTTGAGAAGGTGAAGTGTTTTCACATGAGCAGAAGAGCATGAGTGAAGCTTCAGACAGAAACACATTTTGTTCAAGAGAGAGTGATGAACTTTGGTTCATTTGAGAATCTAGTAGCTCAAATAGGTTGTGGAGTGTCTGGAGTAGGATACAAAAGGGAACTGAACTTTATTTTGTACGTAGTGGGAATGCTATTACAGGGTTCTGAGTAAGAGACTGACCAAATACTTGATTGAGACAATTGGTCTGGCACAAGTGGACAAGGTAAGTAGGGAGTGGAGAGATTGTATAAGGAGACAGTAGAAGGGCGCTGCAGTTGTGAAGTCTGGGTGATGAGAAAATAGTGAAAATGCTGAGGGCCTTGAGGGGTGTAAAGACTGTACCCCCCCAAAAAAAAAAAGTCTGGAAATACTTGGACTCTTGGGGTAAAAACGAACCAGAGGTGCCTGAGTTTTCTCCTGGTAATTGACAAATGTGGATTGGTCTCAGGTAAAGAATGTTTACAATAAAGAATAACAACTGAAGATTTCTTAATGTTTTTTTGGGGAGGGTGTATATTCTAGTTATCAAGGCTGATTAAGGATATAAAATATTAATTACCCATTATGTCAGTAAACACTTAGGGCCTACTTAACTTAGTAAGATCTGTCCCAGTCTCCTTTGACCCCTCTTGATTATCATTTTTATACATCATTATTCTTTAACCAACTGTAATTTGTCTTATGGTCTCACTCTACTGTATTTCTTTATATCTTTTACTCTTAACTAGGAACAGTGTTGGCTTCTTATCTTTACATATGAACAAGGTAGACAGTAAATGTTAAAAGAATGATAAATGGCTTTTTTAAGTTTTGTTAAACAATTAGCCTTTGAGACAATTCGGGGATACTTGAGTGTATACAGTATATTGGATTATATTATAACATTATTATTTTTCTTTGGCATGATAAAGATTGTTGGGGTATATATGTGCATGTTTACGTTTTGGATTGAATTATGTCCTCAAAAATATTGAAGCCCCAACACTCAGTGTGACTGTACTTAGAAAAAGGACCTTTAGGAGATACTTAAGGGTAAATGAGTTCATAAAGGTAGGACCTAATCTGATAGCCTCATGTTCTTATAAGAAAAGGAAGAAACTCCACAGGGCTTTCTCTGCAAGGAAAGGTTATGTGAGGACACAGTGAGAAGTTGGCCACCTGCAAACCAGGAGGAGAGATCTCATCAGACACTGACCCTGCTGGTGACTTGGCTTTGGATTTCCAGCCTCCAGAACTGTGAGAAAATAAATGCTGTTTAAGCCACCTAGCCTGTGATATTTTGTTACAGCAGCTCAAGCAGACTAGTGGGGTGGTGGGGGAGGGCTGCTTGTTTCTTTATGTTGTGTTTTTTTTTTTAAGTGGTGGCTCTAGGTGAAGAGTTGGCCTGTTTTTTCTATAGGGAGCCAGATAGTAAATATTTTAGGTTTTGCAGACCTTATGATCCCTGTCCCAGCTACTCAACTTGACCATTTTAACATCAAAATAGCCACAGGTGTATAAACAAATGGGCATGGTTGTGTTCTAGTAACCCTTATTAATGGACATTGAAATTTGAATTTCATACAACTTTCACATGTCAAGAAATTTTCTTTTTTTTTTAAAATTGATTTTAACATTTGAAAAATGTAAAAGCCATCTGGACTAAACAAAAACATACAGCAAACCAGACCAGCCCTGGGCCATCATTTGTAACCCCTTATCTAGGTTGAAGAGTGAACACACACATTCATTGTGCTCTCATTTTAGAATTTTCTGTGAAATTATGAAAATTCTCATAATAGAAAGGTAGGGGGAAAGTGAATAATCTTAAGAAAAAAAAAGTAAAACCCAAAGGTCAGTGTCAAATTTGTTAGTCTTCACCACTGGAACAAAGGATAGTAAATTTCTCAAGAGAATACATTCCTTTAATAAACTTGGCTTTAGTGAGGAGAGAGCAGTGGTTATGTAATGGATGGGAGGTATAGCCATAATTTATCATCCAATTGGGAATATTTTTTAGAATGGAAAGGGGCCTCAGTGGTAATTTGGCCAGGACATAAGGTACAAGTCAAAATGTGTGGTTACCCTAGATGGGAGACTAAGAACGTTTACTCATTTTCTAGGGCTGCCAAAACAAAGTGCCCCAAAGAAAGTAACTTAAAACAATAGAAATTTATTCTCTCAATGTTCTGGAGTCTAGAAGCCCGAAACCAAGGTATCTCCTGGGTCTTACTCCCTCTGAAAGAGTCCTTCCTTGCCTCTTCCAACTTCTGCTGGTTGCCAGATGTCCTTGGCATTTCTAGGCTTCTAGGCACTCCAGTTCCTCTCTGTGTTTCTCTGTGTCTAAATCCCCCCTTAATTTTTTTTTAAAGCCACCAGTTACTGGATTTAGAGCTCCCCATAGTCCAGTATGACCTTAACTAAGTACATCTATTTCCAGAGAGAGATTTATTTCCAAATAAGGTCACATTCTGAGGTTCAGTGAGAACACTGTTGAACCCAAAGTTTCATTTGGTTGGTGGTTTAGCTAGTTTTGTTGTAAAAGAGAATAGTCCTTAGCATGCTTAAGGAGTGAGGGGAGGAGCTAGTATCGTGAAGGAGAGACAGATGTGTTTTCCAGGCACGTCTCTGATTTGTATTGAACAAGAACTCACTTAAACTAGGTCAAGTAAAAAGAAAGTCATCAAGAGGCTACAACAAAATTTTATAGCATCTATACAGTGGGAATGATGTGTGTCTTGCCCAGCGGGGAGGGTCCTTGGGGGAGGAGGGTGGTCCTAGAACTTAAAATCAGAACCGAGATACTTGCTGTCTTTTAAGCTGCCTGTGTCATCTTCTCCCTTCAACACCTTCATTTTCTGGCTTCTCTGCGGAGAGAGGAGGGAGGGACTAGTGTGTAAATGTTGATAGTAATGGGAAAGTGGAGAGAGTGCAGGCCTCAGTCAAGTAGGAACCAAGATTCTTTACTCAGAAAGGATTGGACAGAATAGTTCTACCTCACTGGTATTTATTGTGTTTTCAACATGCCGCATGTTTTATTGTCCTCCCCAGTGTCAAGAAGATCCTTCCATGCTTTTCCACAGATTATAATGCCCCCAGAGTCATGAATATCCTGGGGAACTGGCCTGAAGTAGTTCTCCATGTATATCCCACACACAGAAAAAAACTGAAATCTTACATATTTTATGCTGCTACATATGCATCTTTAATTTTTTCCCTTCCCCCCAAAACTTGAGCTACATTAAAGCTCAAGTAAGATGTGCCATATTAACTGTTGGAGCATTATAGTGCCTAGGGCAGGGTTGCTGTCCTGGGGAGGCGAGCATCCTTACACCCTGGATATGTGCATGTCATAATGTGGGAAGCATGGCTGTGATCTGTGTCATTATTATTTACCTGCACAAGGACAGGGACAGTGATGTTTCTCAGTCCTGAGGGCTTTGCGTGGTAGGTACTCAGTGAGTGTTTAAGTTGATTTTTTTATGCGCATTTCCTCATTGACACTTAGGTGAGATTTTTTTTTTTTTTTTGGACTTAGACTATTTTTTTAACCTTTGGAATAATTGAAAAATGGGAAATTGAAATTAGGGAAGAAGGAAATTGAGATAAACTGAGTAATTGAGAAAGAGGAGAGGAAGATGAGAAGGCTGCTTTGCTTTTGTCATGGTTCTAAGCACATATTTCTTCCTACCACTGACCTTTGCACGTGCCATGTGTTCTGAATAAATATCCTTCCTTCCTCTTTCTTTTTGAGCAGACTCTTAACTCTATTTAATCATTCTTTCATCGGGAAAGACTCCTCTAACTATCCTGATTAGGCCATATTCTCAAAGCTCCATATGCTTCTGTGGTTTCTTTATTACATTCTAATTTTAGATTTATTTGTACATATTTGATTGATGTGTGAATTTTGCCCTACAGCAGAACATCTGAGAAAAGAGAGACCATGCTTGGTCTTACTACCAGCATAGTGGGTGACCCACAGCAAGTGCTCAGTAACTGTTTGTTAAATGAATATGTGATGTGTGACACACTTCACTGGTATAATTAGAGGAGAGAATTCTTGTAACCTCATGAGATCACCCAAGGTGGAGAAGGAATAAAGCTATATTTTTTTGTGCTGTATATTAAGAAAGGTGATGGAATTGTTAGTACCTCTGCATACCCCAGTGAAAACAATACACAGTCTTCTGTTTCCACCTTTATTATCTAAATTATGTTTTCCCCAGGACCATGACTACTGAATTGGGAAGCAAGAGGTCCTAAGTTCATTAATTACTTAAACACAAGAACTTACATTTTGTATAGAGGTCAGGTTATTGCGGCACTCTTGATAAGTGTTTTTTAATATAAAATGGTGGTTTAGGTCAAAGCTGACCCAACTGCCTGGTGAGGTATGGTCCATGTTTCAAGGAAACATTGATGGAAAACATTACTAGTTTTAAAAGTGTTTTGCTCCTCACATGAAAAAAGAAAATAATTAACCTTTATTGTTAATAGCACTTAGTGTTAGAATGCCAGTGTGTGTGAAATTGGGATGCATGTCTCTATATTAAGCTAGTAGCTGAGGTTTCCATTCTCAGAATTAAGATTTTAGCATTAGCAGAAAGAAATTGAGTTTTGACTCTCACTTTCACTTTCCTTAGCAGTGAACAGGGAGATGTGTGTTTTTTATCATTAAAAAGGAAAGCACTGCTGGTCTTAATTTCTCAGAAAATTTGCTCCCGACAACCAAAAGCAAAGAAAAAATTCAATAACTTTTGGCACCTGATTACGCTCAGTTATAGTCTTTATTATGTACTGTCCTACATCAGGTGCGTCTATATTGTAATGGAACTTAAAAATCATACATAATTTACACATCTTCTGTGAACACTACCTCTTCATAGTAGTCACTTTAGGAATCTAGGCACATTCTGAAGGTGGTGGTTTTTAAAATTCTCCTTTTTAATTTGCTTTTCGGTTCCCCAGGCAAGTTCTTTTGAATATTTCTTCATTGTAGTAGATCTGTGTCCTTTGATGATGAGATTCATGGAAAAAGGCAGGAATAAAAGGCATTTAGGAGGCATTCTGTGTCTTTTGAATTAAGGTGCATGATCAAGCTTTCTTGATTACTTTATTTTTTTAACTTTTTCATAGAAAATATGCTGTGAATCAGATTTGTCATGATGCAGTCAATCACTGAGCTCTTTATGTTACATACACTATTAAATTTCAAACGTTTTTTATGACAACTCTGATTAATGTACTCATGAAATTTGGCAGGCTACAGTTATTTTTAAGTCAGCAATGTCCTCAGTTGTCATTTTGATGAACCAACCCAGTCTTGATATTTTTAACCCTAAAATTTTATGTTTTCTTTCTATGCAATACTCAAAAATCCTGTTTCATCACTGGCTATTTTTAAGTTCTCTGAAAGATGACAATAAATGTCATGTCTTTTACTCACTGAAAACTGATGGGCGAGTTGTTTTTTTTTAACTTCATGTTCAAGTTTGCTTCTAGAGGGAGTCTGTATATTTCTAACTCCTATGTCAAGCTTTCTTTCTGAAACCGAACCAAATATCTGACCTTGCCCTGTGAATATTTACTTCCTCTTCAGGATGTATGTGTGACTGTCTTATGCATCATCGTTATTGTCTGCTCAGTGAAGACCTTGCTCTTGACTTTGCTTCACTGTTTTCCTGTTACTGTTACTTTGTCAGTTTTAAGTTTACTGAAAATTTTATATTAGCTCTTACTCTATTTATAAAAATTATTATAAAATTTTAAAAATTATTATAAAAATATATATAAATTACATTTTTATGCCAATATGAAACATACTAAGGTCCTGTCCTACTTTTTCTATATTTTCATTGCCGTCCCATACATGACTCTTCTTGCCCCCAATCTTCCCTTCTCCAAAGGACTTCAGTGTACGAATGTATTTAATTTCCATGTCTTTAAGGTATATTCTCCCAATATATTAACATTTAAATTACACATTTAATGTATTCATTTTCTTACCGATGGTGAATCTAGGTGCCACCAACTCTTAGCTTTTGTAGACAGTTGTACAATGAACATCCTCTTGCATATCACCATATAAACCTCTGTGAGGATATTTCTGGGGTATGTACCCAGGATTGGGATTTCAGGGTTCTAGGATATTATTTAATATTTTAATATTTGACCAGGTCTTTTCAGATTATGCTCAGAAGTGGCTTCATCCATTTTCATTCTAAGCATTCTAAGCATTTCATTCTAACCCTTATGTACTACAAGGGTTTCCATTTCCAACTCCCCTTGCCCCCAACCCCAACCCTTTCTATTATACAAGTTTATGCAGTTTGGCCATCTGGTGGGTGTATATTGTTATCCAGTATTTTAGATTTACATTACTCTGATTATTAAACATATTAGTTGTTGAGAATTATGTTTCCATGTATGAGCATCTGTATGCTTTGTCCATTTCTCTCTTGGTCTTCCTGGATTTTTATGGCTGATTTGAAGATGTATCTCATGTATTACATATATCAATTCCTCCTGAAAGTGTCTAACCCATGTCTGTCACCAACTTCCTGTTACCTCTTTGTTGATGTAGTCAACAGTTTTTCCCTTCATAATTTGTATGTTTTAGATGTCTTAAACAGATGTTCTGTTTTAGACTGAAGTCACAAAGATGTATTCTCATGTTTCTATTAGCTTATAGTTATATCTTACACATTTAAGGTTTACATTATTTTGGATTTTTTTGTGATGTAAAGTAGGGAATCCAATTCCCTTATATTGAGTTGGTTTTTCATTCACCAATTAAAATGTAGTCTTCATTTTCTACTGGTTTGTTATGCTGTCTGTACCATATGACAAGTACATATATATCCATGGGTATATTTATAACATGGAAATTCATTCTTAGCCTTTAATAGAGTTTTTAAACTTTTTGCATAAAGGTCCAATGCATTCACTGTTCATTGCTCATGTGTTCATTGTTAGGTGTTGTTCTTATTGTTAATGTTAATCTTATTTTCTATCACATGTTCAACTTGTTTATTTGGCATATAGAAAAAATGTTAAATTTATAGGCTGATTTGATTAACAAGGACTGCAATACTGATGAACATTAATGGAAACAGGGATCCTTGGCCCTAGTTTAAAACAGTAATGTCTAAAGTTGCTTCACTAAATATGTTTGCTATAGCGTTTGCTGTCTACTCTTTACTAAACCATCAGAGTTCTTTTTGATATCTAGTTGTCAGAATTTTTTTTTATACTTAGTTGTTTGGTAATACACGTTTACAGAGTAGTCCTGAAAATGGTCTGGTCATTAAACAGTTTTTGATTGGGGGGAGATAGAGAGAAGATGGTGGTATAAGGTTTTAGATACTATTTCTAATTACTGTGCTGATCATATTTTCCATTTCACATTGTTATATTTTTTTTCCAGAATGGATCTATTCCATCAAGGTATTCAAGCCATTGGCTAATAGTTGTTCATTAATGTTTATTCATCTGTTTTGTGCTTAATCAGAGTGATAGTTCATGATAGAACTTACCCACATTTCACTCAGTGTTAATTTATATTCCCTCTATCTTCCTTTTTGATCAGTCTTGCCAGAGGTTTATCTGAATGTATTAGAAATCTTTTTAGGGGCACCTGGGTGGCTCAGTCGTTAAGCGTCTGCCTTCAGCTCAGGTCATGGTCCCAGAGTTGTGGGATCGAGCCCTGAGTCTGGCTCCTTGCTCGGCGGGAAGCCTGCTTCTCCCTCTCCCACCCCCCCTGCTTGTGTTCCCTCTCTCGCTGTGTCTCTCTCTGTCAAATAAATAAATAATCTTAAAAAAAAGAAGAAGAAGAAATATTTTTAAAGAGTCAGTTTTTGTTTTTGTTAATCATTCTGTTTGGAAGGGGGCTATTTGGCTCTAGTGAGGTATGTTTTATATAAATAAAATTCTGCACTTTTTTTTTCTTAGTTTTAAGTTCTAGTTAGTTAACAAACAGTGCAGTATTGATTTTGGAAGTAGAATTTAGTGATTCATCACTTACATACAACACCCAGTGCTCATCACAACAAGTGCCCTTCTTAATCCTGGCACCTATCTAGCCCATCCCCCACCCACCTCTCTCCATCAATCCTTGGTTTCCTTTTTATTGTTAAGAGTTTCTTATAGTTTGTTCCACTTTTTTCCTGCCTCCCATGCATCTGTTTTCTTTCTTAAATTCCACATATGAGGGAAATCATACGGTATTTATCTTTCTCTTATGGACTTATTTTGCTTTGCATAATAGACTCTAGCTCCCTCCATGTCATTGCAGTTGGTAAGATTTCATTCTTTTTGATGGCTGAGTAATATTTCTTCATCCATTCATCATGGGTATTTGGGCTTTTTCCATAGTTTGGCTAGTGCCAATAATGCTGCTATAACACTGGAAAGTGTATACCCCTTCAAATCTGTATATTTGTAACCTTTTAGCAAATACCTAGTAGTGCAATTGCTGGATTGTAAGATAGTTCTTTTTTTAACTTTTTGAAGAATCTCCATACTGTTTTCCAGAGTGGCTGCACCAGTTTGCATTCCCACCAACAGTGCAAGGGGGTTCCCCTTTTTCTACATCTTCCTCAAGAAACCTATGGTTTCTTATGTGATTGATTTTTGCCATTCTGACAGGTGTTGTTTTGATTTATACTTCCCTGATGAGTGATGTTGAGTATCTTTTCATGTGTATTCACCATCAAGATGTCTTTCTTGGAAAAGTGTCTATTCATGTCTTCTGCCCATTTCTTAACTGGATTATTTGTTTTTTGGGTGTTGATTTTGATAAGTTCTTTATAGATTTTGGATAATAACTCTTTGTCAGATATGTCATTTGCAAATATCTTCTTCATGATATTCACCACTTTCAAGTGAAAAGTATGAGTTTTGAATTTTGACAAATGTACATACAGTCATATTAGAGCATAGCTTTCTCATGATGACAGCTTTCTCATGACAGTTTATAGTTAATATATTCCTCCCACTCCTGGCCCCTGTCAACTACTCAGTTGCTTTTATAGCCAGAAGTTTGCCTTCTCCCGAATTTCATATGAACGGACTCATATAGTATGGAATCTTTTGTGTCTGGTTCTATTAACTAGTATAATACTTTTGAGACGCACCCATGTTGTGTATATCAGTCATTCTTTCCTGTCTTTTGCTAAGTAATGTTATGTCATAGATATTAATTCTTCTAGTCCATGAGCACAGAATATCTTTCCATTTGTTTGTGTCATCTTCAGTTTTTACATCAGTGTTTTATAGTTTGCAATGTACAGATTTTTCACCTCCTTGGTTAAATTTATTGCTAAGTATTATTTTTGTTGCTGTTTTATATGGTATTGTTTTTTTAATTTTTTTCCAATAGTTAATTGTTGGTATATAAAAACACAACTGATTTTTGCATACTGACTTTGTATCCTGCAACTTGCCTAAATTATTTTAGCATTGTTTTTAACTGGAGTCCAATGGTTTTCTGTATATACTGTGTCTACTGCAAATGGAACGGTTTGCTTCCATTCCAATTGGGTTGCCTTTTATTACTTTTCTATGCCTAATTCTCTGGCTAGGGTTTCCACTACTATTTTAAATAAAAGTGGTTGAGAGTGGTCATTTTTTTCTTGTTCCTGATCTTAGAGGAAAAGCTTTCACCTTTTCACTGTTTAATATGATGTTAGCGGTGAGATTGTCATATATGATCTTTATTATGTTGAGGTACATTCCTTCTATACCCAATTTGTTGAAAGTTTTTATTATGAAAGGATGTAGAATCTCATCAAGTGCTTTTTTCTGCATCTTTTGAAATGAACATGGATTTTTATCCTTTTTGTGTAGTATGTGATGTATCACATTGATTTTGCATGAATATCCATCCTTGCATCCCTGAAATAAATACCACTTAATTAATTTTGTGTGAGTCTTAAAATGTACTGTTGAATTAGGTTTGCTTATATTTCACTGAGAATTTTTACATTCTGTGCTTATCAGAGATATTTGATTTTTGATTTTTGATTTTGATTTTTGATTACTGATTTTGATTACTGATTCAATTTCCTTACTAGTGATTGATCTGTTCATATTTTCGGTTTCTTCATGATTCAGTCTCAGCAGGTTTTATGTTGCTAGGAATTTGTCTGTGTCTCCCAGGTCATCCTAATCATTGGTATATAATTATTCATTGTAGTCTATTGTGATCTTTATTATTTTTGTGTTGCCAGTTATAATGCCTCCTCTTCCATTTCTGATTTTGAGTCTCTTTTCCTCTTAGTCTAGCAATTTTAGGTATCTTTTCGGAAAAAAACCAGCCCTTAGTTTCATTGATCTTTTCGATTACCTTCCTAGTTCATTTATTTTTCCTCAGATCTTTGTCATTTCCTTCCTTCTACCAACTTTGGTTTTAGTTTGTTCTTTTTCTAGTCTGTGATGTGTAAAGTTAGGTTGTCCATTTGAGATTATTTTTCCTTTTTCCTTCATGTAGGCATTTATTACTACTAAACTTTCCTCTTAGAACTGGTTTTGATAAATCCTGTAAGTTTTGGTATGATGTGTTTCTACTTCCATTTGTCTCAAGCTACTGATGTTTTCTGGTTTTCTTCTTTGAGCCACTGGTTGTTTAGGAACATGTTTAATCATCCTGTTTGGGCACCTATGTGGCTCGGTCAATTAAGTGTCCACCTCTTGGTTTTGGCTCAGGTCATGATCTCATGGGTTGTGGGACTGATAACCACGTTGGGCTCCATGCTCAGCACAGTGAGATTTTTACTTTTATAAGTTATCCTGTTACTAATTAGCATCCTTTCATTTCTGCTTGAAGAATTACTTTTAACATTTCTTATAAGATTGGTCTAGTGACAGTGAACTCTTCCAGCCTTTATTTGTCTAGAAAACTCCTTATTTCTCTTTCATTTATGAAGGACAATTTTGCCACATAAAGTATTCGTGGTTGGCAGTTTTTTCTTTCAATACTTTAAGTGTATCATTCCCATTTCTTCTGACTGCAAAATGTCTGTTTAAAAATCCACAGATGGTCTTATGGGGATCCCCTTATGTAACCAGTTTCCTTTCTCCTGTTGCTTTTAAAATTCTGTCCTTATCCTTAACTTTTGACAGTTTATTTATACTCTCTCTGTGCATCTCTTTAAATTTATTTAGATCTCTTTGGGCTTCCTGGAGCTTTATATCTGTTTCTTTTCTCAGTTCAGGGATGTTTTTAACCATTATTTATTTGAATATTCTTTTCACCCATTTTCTCAGACCCCTATGATACATGTATTGACACACTTAATGGTATACTATAAGTCCCTTAAGCTGTCTTCATTCTTTTTACTTTTTTTTCTTTTTGTTCCTAATCTCATAAAGGCCATTGTTCTATCTTTGAGTTCTGTGATCCTTTCTTCCACTTAATCTAGTTTGTTTTTGAATCCCTCTTTGAATTTTTCAGTTTACTTACTGTGTTCTTCAGCTGTCTTATTTCTGTTTGGGGCTTATTTATGTTTTCTGTATCTTGTTGACATTCTCACTTTGTTCATACATTGCTTTCCTGACCTCAGTGAACCTCTTTATGACCATTATTTTGAAATCTCTGTTGGGAAATCACTTTTCTCCATTTCATTAATATCAGTTTCTGGAGATATATCTTTTTCTTTTGTTTGGAATATATTTCTGTTCCTTCGTTTTCCTTGACACTCTGTATTGGTTTTGCACATTAGGTAAAATAGTCATACCTTCTAGTCTTGGCATCTTCTGTCTTATATAAGAGACAAAACTCACTAATTACCCAACATGAGCTCCTTGTTTCCTCTTGAATCTTTATGACTGTCCAAACCGCCATCTTTGTTCTTAGTGTCTCCCAGGAGTTAAAGGTGTGCCAAGACCTGTCAGTATCTCAAAAAGAGGATGGCAGTAAGCACCTAAGTGCAGGCCGATTAGAAGCTAGGCCCTGAAGCAGCAGCTAATAAGATATGTAGTTAAATTCCTTACAGGGAAAGATTGGGAGTGAGCATTTTTTCCTGTTCCTTTTGTGCTAAGTATTATTATAATGTATTATTATACAGTATTATAGCAAAGGGGAATACTCATACATCCATTAACAACTGATTCGTTGTTTGCTGTAGTCATGTGGGACTCATGAATGCAAGCCCATTGGCTTTCAGAGCTAGGTCTTTTGGAGGTCTATCCCTTGGGTGGCAGCCTTAAAATTTGGGGCACTAGATGTGTGGCCCAAAACCTTGGCTTCTCAGGGAGAAGCTGGAATTTGAGGGTTCCTTCTTAATTGTATGTTTGTTCTGTCAAGGCTGGGGTTTATGGCAAGAGTGTTTCTCAGCCTTTCTTACCCATTTTGATGTTGCTATTTTCTCAGTCACCTAAAGTGTAGTAGACACTCAACTTATTTCTGGATTTTTCTCAGGAAATTGCTCTATTTGTAGCTATACAGCTGGTTTGTGCATGGGAGGAAGGCAATTCACAAGCCTTCTGTGTCTTGGTTTGAACTTCTGTACTGTGACATCCTTGCCCTAGAGTGTTGGTTCTGCTATCCATATATCATTTGGTGATATATATAGTTTTGCTATAAAAGTTGTATTACCTTCTATAATGTAACCCACTGCGTGTGTAGACATCCATAGAGACAATGTGTTACCCATGACATACTTAGAGATCAAGAGAGCCATTGCCAACCTATATGATATTCATGCTACTTGCTCTGCCTTCAGTAAAGTCGCCTTTCTTTGACCCAGGAGTCTGTGTCTATGCTATGGCATCTGTGAAACAGTAACAGGCTAATTTTTAGCATATAGGTGGGGTAAAATCTTAAACCCTTCACATTATGTCCTGACAGGACATAATTCAGTTACTTGGAGTTAGTATGGTCCTTTCCAGGCTTGCTTTTAAGATTTGTCAGGGCAGTTCTGGAACCAGTTTTAATCTTGTTCCATGACTGAGGTGATACCGTGCTAAGGATTTTCCTCAGTGCCCTATGTGTCCACTCTTTTGGGTGAGCACACAGACTATTCTTGGCTCCCTTTGAGCTTTGGGAGTTCACTTGCTCATCTGGTGGTTCTTTCTCTCGCCTCGGTAGTTTCTTCACACACATCCACTGAGCATTACTCACCAAAGACTCCAGGAGAACAGATGCAGACCTCTGGAGTACTCTCCCTTGGTGCCACTCTCGTCTTCAGTACTATTGAGTTCCCTCATGCTGTGCTACAGTCTGAGAACTAGCTGTGGTACTTGTAGCTTACCTCATTTTCTTCCTTCTCTGAGTTCTCCCAGCTGTGACGCGTATTGTCCAAAGTCTGAGAAACTCTGTTTCTTATATTTCACCTGATTTTCTGATTGTTTAAGGTAGTCGACTAGATTTGGTACCTGTTGTAAACAGACATTCCATTTCTTAATTTCTCATGTAGACTGCTTAGTTTATTTCTTTTTGTTCCTTCATTTAATGTGAAAAATCTAGAACTCTGCATTTCACCTGACTGCTTCAAGTGCATCTCACACAGCCTTTGATGTGTAGAACTTTCACTGTCGTTCAGCTCTTAGTGTTCCTTAATTTGTCTTATTACTTCCACTTCATTTAAGTGTGAATTCATTTGGGTGGTGGACATCAAGGAGCATATGTGATGTAATGAGCACTGGGTATTATGTAAGATTCTTGAATCACAGACCTCTACCTCTGAAACCAATAATATATCATATGTTAATTGAATTTAAATTTTTAAAAAAATTTTTTTAAAAACCCTATGAATTCATTTAACTGTTCAGTTTCCTGATCTTTTGTTTTTATTACTGATGTGAAGTTTTATTATATTTTATGAAGAGATTATGGTATATAGGTTGATTTTTTGGAATTTGTTGAGATGTCTTTTGTAATCTAATACATAAAAGATTCATATATTCTTGGAAAAAAATGAGCATTACATGTTGGGTAAAGTTTATACAGTATATATTTAGATTGTGGTTGATAACGGTGTAATTCACATTTAGTGCATATTTGTTTATTTTTCTGCTCCATTTCTAAAAGAGTTTCACTGAAATTTCCAGTGAAAAATTATACCTGTTTATCATGGTTCAATCAGTTAGTAGTTATATATTAGGTGCACATATATTTATGAGCATTATATCTCATTGATACATATTATTATATATCACCTATATTGAGCAAATTATCTTTTTTGAGCAAACTATGTATCTTTTTAAATTGCTGTAATATTAAATATTTAATTTTTCATTTGGTTAACACTTATCTCTTTGTTTTCCATCTCCTCCACCAGTCTTCCTTTGTCTTTTGTGGACAATTTAATGCTAGATATTTTGTAAATCTGATCTGAGTCAGTCCTTGATCACTAAATTTTTCAAATGTATTCCTATCATATTTATATGAAGGCTTTATTTCTGCCATTTTTTAAAATTGAAGTATAGCTGATACGCAATGTTACATTAGTTTCAGGTGCAAAACATACTGATTGACAACTCTACGTTCTGCTTTGCTCAGCACAAGTGTAGCTTCCGTCTGTTACCACACAGCACTTTTACAGTACCATTGACTGTATTCCCCTTGCTGCTGTTTTTGTCCTCATGGCTTAGTCATCATTTGTTTCTGCCATCTTGTTTCATGTTGTTATTCACCATGTTTTGTTTTGTTTTTTTCTCCTTTCCTACTTTCTGTTGTTTATAACTCAGGCTTTATTCTTTTTGTTTGAAATTTAGAAATTCTGGTTTTTTTTCCTCTTCTGATCAGTATCTTTAACATATTTTTTTTTTTTTTTTTTTTTTTTTTTTTTTTTTTTTTTTTTTTTTTTTTTTTTTTTTTTTTTTTTTTTTTTTTTTTTTTTTTTTTTTTTTTTTTTTTTTTTTTTTTTTTTTTTTTTTTTTTTTTTTTTTTAAAGATTTTATTTATTTATTTGTCAGAGAGAGAGGGCGAGCGAACACTGGCAGACAGAGGCAGAGAGAGAGAAGCAGGCTCCCTGCCGAGCAAGGAGCCCGATGTGGGACTCGATCCCAGGACGCTGGGATCATGACCTGAGCCAAAGTCAGCTGCTTAACCAATTGAGCCACCCAGGCATCCCTATCTTTAACATATTAAACTGATTTTTTTTCCCCTTCTAATGTGTAAAACTTACTATCTCTTCCTCATCAATAAGAATCTTATCAGTCTTTGAACTTCCCAACCTACTATGACATCTCTTCTTTTCATGTTGGCATCATACGGAGTTTTTGCTCTATATATGTATTTGTTTTTAAGTAGGCTCCATGCTAACTAACATGGAACCCAATGCAGGGCTTAAATTCACAATGCTGAGATTAAGACCTGAGCTGAGATCAAGAGTCAGATGTTTAACTGACGGAGCCACCCAGGCAACCTTGTTCTATATTTCTTATTTTTATTCATGTAATAATAAATTTGCTGTGTTTTTACTTGCCATTAATTCCCTTGTTGCTTGATCTGGAATTCATTTCTCTTCTTGATGTAACACATCCTGCAAGATATTTTTCAAAGAGGATCTGTCATTGTGCAGTACATCTTGTGAGACCGGTACCTCTTCCTAGGCCAGGCATCTGTGGACACCACCAAAAGCACTTTCATTTTGCTTCACTCATTCATCGGCTGTTTAGTGGTTACCTATTATGTACCAGCTATTACCCTCAGTCTGAGGAAGGAAAACCAGCAAAAATCTCTGCCCTCTGGAGTTTACATAAGTGCAGAAGGGAGGGGTAGAGAACACTTGGGCCTGCAACCTTTGGTAGAGGCTCCCCACTCAAGCAGATCTCCAGAGCTGCCATGATGTTACCTTGTTATTTCTGAGTGGTACTCAGAGGGGCTGCTTTTTTTGTGACATTAGGATGACTAGGCAAGTGATATTTTAATCAGGGAACTCTGAGAAAGGGCCAGATTGAGCCCTTCCCAGTCCATCTCCATTCTGTGGCTATTGACTCCGCCTCTTTAGAGTTTATCTTTGTCATCCATATTAGGAGAGCTTCTTCCTGCTCCCCTGGGTTTTGTGGGGTTTTTTAAAGGTTTTATTTATTCATTTGAGAGAGAACACTTGTGGGGTGGGAGTGGGGGGAGGTGTTGGGGGGAGGAAGGGCAGAGGGAGAGAGAAGGAAGCAGACTCTCTGCTGAGCAGGGAGCCCAGTACAGTGCTTCAACCGAGGACCCTGGGATCATGACCTGAGCTGAAGGCATATGCTTAACCCACTGAGCCACCCAGGTGCCCCTCTCCTGGGGTTTCTTGTCTGTTGGTATTTTTGTTATTGTTGTTTTCTTTGCTAAATAAAGTTCTGAAAACCACGAAGGTTCAGTATTATCTGTAATATCTTTGGAATTCGTCTGCAAAAGGAGTCTAGAAGCCTGTGGTAGTCCTTCATCTTGTCCAAAATTGGTAGTCCTAGTAGAACTAATTGTTATATATTATTATTAATTACTATTATGGGATGAAGATGCAAATGAGAATCAAGGCTAAGAGAGTTTTCATAGATGATTAACAAATGCATCCTTAATTTGAGAGGGAAAAGGTATGCAACTTAATTATGTATGTTGTCCCTAAGCCTAGAAATTACCAGAATCTTAGGGAAGTTTTTTCTGCTCAACTCCTAAGGGAATTAACCACTAGGGGGAGAAGCTGAGGCTCACTGAGAGCCCTTGTCCACATGGTTCCCAGAGACTGGGCCAGTTCCTACTTCCAGCTCATCACAAGAGTCAGGACTGAATGAGCATCCTCTGGTCACAGTGTCAGAAGCAGCCCTGAATTTCTGCAGAAGCAGAGGCAGGAAGCTCCCATGAAGAGCAGCTGCACGTGATTAAACCGCATTGTCCATCCGCCAGCAGCCTGACAACGGGTCTTCCACACCTTTGATCCTAAACCATTGATGACTCCTGTCTGTGCAGTCCTAATTTTTGGACACACCCTTACTGCCCCTGACTCTTTTTTTTTTTTTTTTTTAATTTTTAGGTAAAAGACTTAATTTTGGATTTCATCTTAGTTTATTGCTCAGTAATTTCCTTGATAGTCAGAAACTTCTCAAACCTGTTTCTGGGAAGGATGCCAGCCCTGCAGAAGGCAGTGCAAGTGGACGTTTATCTAGAAGTAACCAGAAAAAGAGAAAAAAAAAAAACAGTGTAAATTTTGGGTAGTGGTTATACATTGAAAAATAATATACGCTGGAAGGTGGAGCAAATGCCAAGAAAGGGCGGAAGCTGTATAAAAACCTCTTTTTATAATTCCTCTTATAGTTTTTCTGTGGCTCCCTAATTTGTATTAAATGTTATAACCAACGACAACAGGATGAAGTCACAGTGTCATAAAACAACAACAAAACAGGTTGTATACCTAAAACAGTATTCATATTTAGTGACCAAACAAAATCATTGACCTTAGAATAATGTCAGGAAGTGGAAAAAGCATAGGACAATGGTGATGTTCTAATGGAAATAAAAAGTGGGCATTAATAAAAGACACAATTTTATTGTTATTTTAAGCTGAATTTAGTCAAAATAAGGATATGTTTGCCAGGGTGATATTTTGAACATAATCATTGTGCCCCACGCTCTGGGGGTATAGTAGGAGTTCATGGTAGAATACAGTGTTGCCTTAAGCTCATGAAAGAGCAGTGAAATACCAGTTGTGATTAAAATAAAAAATTGGGGGCATGTTCTTCTTCCTTTAGCTAAGTTAATTAAACCACACACATAACACAAACACACACTCACACTCAGGCTCACACACACTAACACATCGCCCTACCAGGTTGTAGTAGAGGATGTTTTTCCTGTCATAGAGTCTTAGTGAATCACAATTTGTTGAACTGAGAATCTGAGTCTGCAGCTGTCAGACGTGTTCTGTGGGTTCCCAAGGTTGTTGATTTCCTCTGCCGTAACAGATGGAGTGCAAGAGAACAGAAGAGAATATCCATATAACAGGAGGCAGGCATATTAGTATTCCAAATGTATTCATGTATTAAAGACAGGCAATGGTTAGCTCTGAAAAAAGTACCTTAGAGTTATCAAAATATCACCTAAACCACATTGGTAGCTTGACGGTGGTTATATCCTTAAAAAAAAAAAAATCACTGAGGGGGCGCCTGGGTGGCTCAGTGGGTTAAAGCCTCTGCCTTCGGCTCAGGTCATGATCTCAGGGTCCTGGGATGGAGCCCCGCATCGGGCTCTCTGCTCAGCGGGGAGCCTGCTTCCCCCTCTCTCTCTGCCTGCCTCTCTGCCTGCTTGTGATCTCTCTCCCTCTGTAAAATAAATAAATAAATAAATAATCTTTAAAAAAAAATCACTGAGGTTTACTCTAGGATTAACTGTACTATAGAGGGTAGAGCATAAATCCATCATTCACCATCCATGAATAGGCTGAAAGACATTTACTTCAAAGAAATGGTTAAATTATAAAAATACTTTTATTATGGTGTAGTAATTATTAAGAATTTGCATATTCTTGTAATAATATCATTTTCTAGGATTGCTAGTATGTTTGAACTTTAATTATTCAAGAAGGAAATATATTTGCATATGACACAGTAGACAGTACTGCACAAGGAGGCAGGTAACGAGGTCCAGGTCCTTCTAAGGGCCCTAGAGCACCCTTCTTAAAAAGGGGGACACACAGAGTACCTTAACTACTCCAGATGGAAGAGTAGGCCAGAATTCCTTCCTTCCCTTTCCCCCATATTTTTTTTATTGTGGTAAAATGGCAGAGCTCATTTTAACTTGCCTTTTATTTCAAACACCTGTTATCTATTACTCAAACCTGGGGAATGGTTCATTCATCTGCCTTCAGCTCAAGTCGTGATCTCAAGGTCCTGGGATGGAGCCCCACATCCAGCTCCCTGCTCAGTGGAGAGTCTGCTTCTCCGTCTCCATCTGTCTGTCTCTCAGCTCATACTCTCTCATCCTCTCTCTCTCAAATAAATGAAGGAAATCTTTAAAAAAAAAAAATGGGGCTGAATTTAAAATTAAGCCCCCTAGCATCTTGACTTAACGGCTGAAGAATTTCAAATTCGCCTTCTAACTAGTCATTATTTCTGTATCTTCAAAACTTTATTTGTACACAAAGACTTGCATTTACTCATAGAGTCAATATTGTGTTTTGATCTGTTTTTTGCTTTGGGGTTTGGTTTTGGTGGTTTTTTTTTTTTTTTGGCCACTTTGGATATGTTTATAAGTAATATGTCATGAGCACTCAGCAATATCTCTAAGTATGTCATGAGTATTTAGCAATATCATGACGATAAATTAAAGATTAACACTTTCTTCTGAAATATTCATGGTAGGCAAAACAGAGTATGGAATCCAAAAAATTGAATGATTTATTTTTTTGCCACTTTATTGACAGATACAAGCTGTTCATATTTTGGTATTGGGTAAATTTGTTAGTCATGTTGTAAATGCCCTCCTTCTCATCTTGTAAAACTAATTTTAGAAAAGAAAAGCATATTTAAATTAGAATTTAGTAATTAGAAATAACTTGTCAAGGAATTATTATCAAGGAATTGATTGGAAAATTTATATATTTAGATCTCACAGCAGTGTATGATAGATTTTAGTACAATCTATATTTGAAAATGGATGACTACAAAAAATTAATTTTCTTCTGTTATCCTCTATCCTCGAGGTTTCTTTTTTTTTTTTTAATTTTTATTTTTTATAAATAAATTTTTATCCCCAGGGGTACATGTCTGTGAATCGCCAGGTTTACACACTTCACAGCACTAACCATAGCACATACCCTCCCCAATGTCCATTACCCCACCCCCCTTTCCTGACCCCCTCCCCCCAGCAACCCTCAGTTTGTTTTGTGAGATTAAGAGTCACTTATGGTTTGTCTCCCTCCCAATCCCATCTTGTTACTTTTCTTCTTTTTCTGCCCCCCTAGTCCCCCATGTTGCATCTCCACATCCTCGAGGTTTCTAAACATGGAAAATATATGTATGCCAAAGATGCCTTGTGAGCACTACTAATTTCTGTCCTTGTTGATTATACCCCTTTTTAAATACAATAAAATTAATTTTTTTTAAGTTTTTAGAAAGTTGGTTGGAAATGTAGACTCTCAGGCTCCATTCTCTTTCCAGTACCTCAGGAAGGAGAGAGCACCTGGGCTGAAGTAGATGCAGAATCAATGGAGAAGGAAGCAGGTAGGCCAGTTCCAATAGCATGTAAAAGAGAAATTACTCCAAGGACAAGTATCCAGCCTACATACTTCTCAGACATTTACAGATTTCTGTTTCATAGGCCAGAGGGCTTTCTGCAGAAAGGAGATCAGTGAGATGGGTCTGATTGTATTTCCAAGATCTGTGTAGGGGATACATAACCATAGTACTCAAAACTGATCATTTCAGACACTTTCCCATTAAAACATCACTCCACATCGTGGATAGGTTCTATATCCTATTAATAGTATATACCAGGTAAATTATGGATTTAATAGAGTTTTGTGAGAGCCCTGAGCCTCTAGCTTCTTTTTTTCTATGGGTAAACTCATACCGAGCACCACAATTAAATTTTTGGAATGTTGTAAACTGGAGATCAGCTCATGTAAAGTCAGTGAACATATATTTCATTTCTCAGTTGAGAAAATTAAATAAGGAAATCAGCATAAATTTGCCCACTAGGTCTATAAATAATGTATATATGTTCTCTTTCATCATTTTATATATCAATGAATTTTTATGAATATATAGGTATTTGAGAGACTTAATACATACATACTTAATACATAAAAAATACATTTTATATTACATATAAAAGTCAATAAAATAGAATGGCTTTCCTATTTAGAAGGTTTATGAATTCTTTTTTTTTTTTAAAGATTTTATTTATTTATTTGACAGACAGAGATCACAAGTAGACAGAGAGGCAGGCAGAGAGAGAGCAGGAAGCAGGCTCCCTTGCTGAGCAGAGAGCCCGATGTGGGACTCGATCCCAGGACCCTGAGATCATGACCTGAGCCGAAGGCAGCGGCTTAACCCACTGAGCCACCCAGGTGCCCTATGAATTCTTTTAATTACCAAAAAAAATTGTAAAGGATTACAAAAATGCAATAAAAACAACTAATTAAGCTTTAATATGATGGCATATAAATACAGTAAACCTCTGTTCATTTACCTTGATTTATGTGTTAATTTGCTCAGTTTCTCCCTGTAAGTAGCTCATTATACAAAATGAAACACTAAAGGAGAGACAAAAATCAAGGCAATTGACTATTTGTTAAAAGATCAAGTGTACATTTTTATTCCCTAATAGACATTGTAAAACAAATGTATCTACCCTGTCTTCCCTCATAATCATTTCAACTACTTTCATACTTCAGGGGAAGTGGGGGGAAAATGTTACTGCCATCATCTCCACATTATCAACCTTTAATTTAAAATAATCACAGACCACATAGGAACTCCCTACATTTTAGCAGTGCTCACTTTAGTAAGAATGTTAGTAAGTGATTTAATATTTCCTTGGCCTGAATAATGCCGCTGAAATTCTCTGCCAGCCTCCCCATCCTCATCCTCTTGGTTGCTCGGCAACACAGAAAAAGGCAGAGACCCAGTGGAACAAAAAAACAGGTTTAACTCTCACAGAAATGAAACTATTTCTTTCAGATTAGATGAAACACCAGGGAAAATTATCTTTTGATTTATATATCTAATATGTGTGAGTATGCATGTATGTACATAAAAATTTAATCCCCATAAGCAGTAGGGACATTTACCTCTGATGAAATTTAGTTAACAAGCTTGCTTAGTTATTCAAATAGAGCTTCAGTAGTAATTAAGGTGGTAATTTGCCCATAGCCTGGATTTCTTTCCATAAGATAGGAAATGAGAACTGGAGTTACTGCCTTTGGGTATTGAGGACTGGAAGGGTGTAAAAGCCAATAGAAAGCCTGTGCCTTGTAAAGTAATTGCAGTTGAAAACAGTTGTTCTTTATATGCAAGAATTAGATCCTATCTAATGTAGGTGAATTTAATCACAAACAAGTTTGTCTATATGGATAAAGTTGAAGTGTTTTCAGAATTTAGGATCCCTCTCATATAATAAGAATCCTTTTAATCAGATGTTTGATTTCACTTGACAAGTGAAATTTTAAGTACACTACTTATGCCAGATATAATTTAACTTAACAGAAATTATTTCTCACCACAACCAAAGAGATATTGATTAAAAATTCCAAAGGATATCTCATCTATGAGAGGCTGTGGAACGAGTTACAAATGGAAGTATGAAAAAAGTTTTTTCTAGGCATTTTAATGAAAGCCTAGGGCCATATTAGCATCTGCTTGGATTTGTAGCAGGACTTTTTTCTTTAAGTAAAAAGGACATGCCTGATTGCTCCCTGAGATTTCTCTTGGTGTGTGATTCTGCAGTGTGCTTTAGAATATTGATAATTTGGGGCACCGGGGTGGCTCAGTGGGTTATAAGCCTCTGCCTTTGGCTCAGGTCATGATCTCAGGGTCCTGGGATCGAGCCCCACATAGGGCTCTCTGCTCAGCAGGGAGCCTGCTTCCTCCTCTCTCTCTCTCTCTGCCTGCCTCTCTGCCTACTTGTGATCTCTCTCTCTCTGTCAAATAAATAAATAATTTCTTAAGGAATCTCCACACTGTTCTCCAAAGTGGCTGCACCAACTTGCATTCCCACCAACAATGTAAGAGGGTTCCTGTTTCTCCACATCCTCTCCAACACAGTCCCTATGACCCTGCAATTGCACTACTGGGTATTTACCCCAAAGATACAGATGTGGTGAAAAGAAGGGCCATCTGTACCCTGTATGTTTATAGCAGTAATGGCCACGGTCACCAAACTGTGGAAAGAACCAAGATGCCCTTCAACGGATGAATGGAGAAGGAAGATGTGGTCCATATACACTATGGAGTATTATGCCTCCATCAGAAAGGATGAATACCCAACTTTTGTAGCAACATGGACAGGACTGGAAGAGATTATGCTGAGTGAAATAAGTCAAGCAGAGAGAGTCAGTTATCATATGGTTTCAGTTATTTGCTGAGCATAACAAATAACACGGAGGAGATGGGGAGATGGAGAGGAGAAGGGTGTTGAGGGATATTGGAGGGGGAGATGAACCATGAGAGATTGGACTCTGAAAAACAACCTGGGGGTTTTGAGGGGGGGGGGGGTTGGGGGAGCCAGGTGGTGGGTATTATGGAGGGCACGCATTGCATGGAGCACTGGGTGTGGTGCAAAAACAATTCTGTTACGCTGAAAATAAATAAATAAATCTTTGTTTTAAAAGGGGCAAAAAAAGAATATTGATATTTATAGTTATTAGATGTCTTAAAGAGTAGCATCTATATTAAAATCAACATTTGTAAGATTTAAATGGAGGAAGCTTTACTCATACACATCTACTGTACTTGTACTCAAAATGGCTTATTTACTAAATTTGCTTATTTACTAAAGAGAGTATAGTTGACCCTTGAACATAGCAGTAGAGGCACCAACCCCCGGCACAGTTGAAAAGTCTGTGTATAACTTTTGACTCCCCAAAAGCTTAACTACTGATAGCCTACTGGTGACCAGAAGCTTTACCAGTAACATGAACAGTTAATAAATGCATACTTTGTATGTTATATGCATAATTTACTGTATTTTTACAATAAAATCAGAAAAAACCATAAGACAAAATACATTTGCTGTACTCGATCTATTGGGGAAAAAAACCTTTGTGGTTCAAACCTGTGTTGTTCAAGGGTCACTGTATTCTTAGACTGTATTTGTAAATGGGGGGAAGGGGCGATGTGCTACAAACGAAGCAGTTCTTCCAGGCACTTAAACTATGGTATCTCCAGCCTGGATTTTAGTTTTATTTTCAGCTAGTCATCTGCAGCCATGCTTCCCACAGAGGGAGGTTTCCACACTCACAGTACACTGTGCATCTCGCATGAACGGTATTACAGGCTCCTTATGAGCACATTACATCTGGGATCTGTGGAGAACAGCTAGAGCAGCAAGACAAAATGCTGATTGCAGACTCTTCTCTGTGGAGGTCTCCTAGCTGCTCACCACTTTGCTTCAGCACAGTATTTGGAATATTTTTTTTTAAATTATATATATATATATAATTATATGTGTATTATATTTGATTCTTGATTCTTTTTCTGATAAGTCCAGCAACTGATTTTCTGATTTTATAATTATTTATATGGACACTAGTTCTATTCTATAGACATATTTGTGTTCTTCAAGTTAATTTAGTAATGTGTAGCGGAAGCAGTAAACTGAAGTAGCCTTTGCAATGCTGAGAGTTGGTTAGTTTGCCACTTGTGTCAGAAAGTGGCGTGCCTTTTGTGTATACATAAGTATCTATTCATATATTCAAAGGAGCAAGGATACAACAGAAAAGCAATGCTGGCAATCCCTTAGTATAGGAGCATGGCAAGTTTACATCTTAGAATGAAAACATCTATCCAATGGATACATATTAAGGTATACTAAGAACTCTGGATACAAAAATAAATAGAACATTGCCTTGTTCTCCAGTGGCCTGTAGTCTAGTTTACTTGGCTGCAGCAGAGCACATAAAGACGGACTGAGCTTAAAATGAGGTCCATTCTTCTATCAGAAGAGGGCAGATGGCGGGACACTGAATTTACCTGCAGTATTTGTGGTGTCCAGTCTGGCAAACAAGAACGCTGTTCACAGGATGTGGTGCACAGCAATTAGAAGAGAGGATGCCGTAACTCAAAGTCCTGAAGTATCCCAAAGAAAGAAAGAGAGTGTGCAAGGAAGAGTTAGCATGCCAGGCCTGAGATTGATATCCTTAGAAAGGCTGGTTTGTAAGGTTGGCGTTTGGCTGGGGATTGGGAACTCGAATGATAAACAGTTGCCTGCAGGGATTTCAGACTTTCTATATATGGCAGGAGTGGCCACAGTGTACCATGTCTAAACTGTTTTTACAAACAGTGTGGTTTATACTGAACATTTATTTTCCCTCCAGGAGACTGAATTTTTATATCTTGTAGGCAGAGGATGCCTATGTGACTAGCCCCCAGTAAAAACACTAGGCACTGATTCCTTAATGAACTTTACAGGTAGACAACATTTCACAGGTGTTATCACAACTCTGTGCTGAAGAAATTAAGCCCATTCTATGTGACTCTGCTGGTAGACTCTTGGAAGCATATAGATGGTTTCCTACAGATGTCACGTTAAGAGCCTTTTTTCTCACTGATTCTACTTTGAGTCCTTTTGCTATAATATATAACAGTCATAAATAAAACAACTTCTGGGTCCTGTCAGACCCTCTAGTGAATCACGGAGCCTGAGGTGGTCATGGGCACTCCCAGCAAAGGCAGAATCTGAATTTCAGTCCAGAATTCAGCAGCCGGGAGTCCGAAGGAGAGCAGTAGCTCATCTATTGTTAAGTCCACCTATGAGACTCTAAGAGATTTTGATCCGGTATGAAATGTATCTTCTTGACATCTCCTGACAGTTACAAGAGAAAGTCAAGCTAAACGGGAATTTATTGATTCTTGTAGCTGAACAGTCTTGAGAGAGAGCCTGCTTCAGTTGGATGCTCACCCTGAATGAGGCGTCCATTTCTGGGTTCTGCTGCTGCTCTGCTGGTCACTTTCTCCAGCAAGGTCTTCCTTTACTGTCCCAAGAAGGCTGTTGCAGCACCAGCATTGTATTCTTTATTACAACAAGGAAAAGCCAAAGCTGAATGAAAATTCGAGCTCTTAAGTTCAGTTTTTGCTGTGTGCCCACATAAACCACACACTGAGCACTACCCCCTACCCACCCACCAAAGGAATTGGCATGAGCTTCCCCTACCCCTAAAAAACAAATCAGGGCTAAGAATATTTTCCAGGGGCTCCTGGGTGGCTCAGTCATTTTTAACATCTGCCTTTGGCTCAGGTCATGATCCCAGCCTCCTGGGATTGAGCCCCCGTATCGAGCTCCCTGCTCGGTGGGGAGACTGCTTCTACCTCTCCAGCTCCCCCATGCTTATATTTCCTCTCTCACTATCTCTCTCTGTCACAAATAAAGCCTTAAAATAAATAAATTACACACACACACACACACACACATTTTCCAGAGGTAAAGTATAGTGAAAGGCCCCATCACAGCCAGTGTTTACTACCCTCACCATCCCCACCACTTAAGGATCACTCATCATCTCAGTAGATGCAGAAAAAGCATTTGATAAAATCCAGCATTTATTCATGATAAAAACTAGCAACAAGAGGGTATAGAAAGAATGTATTCAATGTAATAAAGGCCATGTACGACAAGCCTGCCGCTGATATAGTCAGTGGTGAAAGGTTGAAAGCTTTTCCTCTGAAATCAGGAAGAAAAATACTTGCTCTCACCACTCATACTCAACATGATACTGGAAGTCCTCGCCAGAGCAGTCAGGTGAAAAAAGAAAAAGCACCCAGATCGGAAATAAGAAGTAAAACTGTCTCTGTTTGCAGATGCCATACTGTTACATATAAAAAATTCTAAAGACTCCACTAAAAAACTGTTAGAAGTAGTAAGTGAATTCAGTAAAATTGTGGAAAACAAAATGAACATACAAAAATCAGTTTCATTTCTATACAATGACTGAATTATCTGAAAAAGAAAGAAAATAATCTCATTTATAATAGCATCAGAAAGAAGAAAATACTTAGAAATAAACTTAACCAAAGAAGTGAAAAGTCTGTATACTAAAAACTCTTAAAGACAATGTTGAAGAAGTTAAAAAAAAACACACAAATAAATGGAAAGATACATCATGTTCATGGATTAAAAGAATCAATATTATTAAAATAGCTATACTACCCAAATCTATCTACGGATTCATTCCCTATCAAGATTCCAGTTGTATTTTTTACAGAAAAAAGAAAACCCTAAAATTCACATGGAACAAAAAAACTGAATAGCCAAAGCAGTCTGGAGAAAGCAAAGCTGGAGGTGACACACCTCCTGATTTCAAAATATATTACAAAACTATAATAAAATAATGTTACTGGCATTAAAAACACACATAGATAAATGAACCAGAATCAGGAGCCCAGAATAAACCCATACATGTATGGTCAACAACTGTTTGACAAGGGAGCCTGGAATATTGAATGGAGAAAAGATAGTCTCTTCAATAAGTGCTTCTGGAAAACTGGATATTCACATGCAAAATAATGAAGGTGGACCCCCATCTTACAGCACTCACCAAAATCATCTCCTGGGACATTAAAGATTGTTTAAGTGTAAGACCTGAGGCCATAAAACTCCTAGAAGAAATCCTAGGAAAAAACTCTTTAGCATTGGTCTTGGAATGATTTTGAGTATGACACCAGAATCACAGCAATAAAAGCAAAAAGAAACAAGTGGGACTACATCAAAATGAAAAGCTCCTGTGTAGCAAAAGAAACAGCAAAATGAAAAGGCAGCCTACAGAATGGGAAAAAAATACTTGCAAACTATATGTCTGATAAGGCATTAATATCTAAAATATACAAAGAACTCCTACAACTCAAGAGCAAAGAAAACAAATAATGTGACTTACAAATTGGTAGAGGACTTGAATAGATGTTTTTCCCAAGGGGATATACAAATGGCCAACAGGAGCATGGAAACGTGCTCCACATCACTCATCATCACTGAAACGCAAATCAAAACCACAATGTGATATCACTCACACTTAATAGAATGGCTACTATCAAAAAGACAAAAGATAAGTGCTGGTGAGGATATAGAGAAAAGGGAACCCTTTTCTGTTCTCAGTGGGACTGCAGACTGGTGCAGCCACTATGGAAGCAGTATGGAGGTTCCTCAAAAAATCGGTAATAGAATTACTGTACAATCTAACAATTCCACTTCTGGATATATTTCCAAAGGAAATGAAGTCATTATCTGGAAGAGATAGGTACATTGTCATGTTCATTGCAACATTGTTTACAACAGCCAAGACATGAAATAGCCTGTCATTTACATCACCATGAATGACCTTTAAGGCATTATGCTAAGTGAAATAAATCAGACAAACACTGTATGATCTCACTTATATGTGGAATCAAAAAAACAAATAAATTCATAGAAACAGAGCAGTTTGGTCACCAAGGGTGAGGGAAACCGGTGAAGGTGATCAAAGGGTACACACTTCAGTTATATCTAATGTACAACATGATAACCATGGTTAATACTGTGTTGTATATTTGAAATTTGCTGAGAGTAGGTCTGAAAAGTTCTCACACCACTCTCACACACATATACAGTTATAACTATGTGAGGTGATGGATATGCTAACAGTATCTTGCAATATATACATTTATCAGTTTGTTAAATCGCTGGCCTACCTGGTGAATTTTATAGCTCTGTTTTTTAGTATTTTTGTGCCCTTTGGAGAATTTCTGCCCAAAGTAACTAATCTAGGGTATCTGGGTGACTCAATCGATTAAGTGTCTGCCTTTAGCTCAGGTCATGATCTGAGGGTCCTGGGATTGAGTCCCGCATTGGACTCCCTGCTCAGTGAGGTCTGCTTCTCCCTCTGCCCTTCCTTGTGCGCTCGCATGCTCATGCGCGCGTGCTCTCTCTCTCTCTGACTCAAATAAAATCTTTAAAAAAGAAAAGGGGGGGGTAAGAAAACTTAACTATCCTATATGGTATTTTGATTAAAGGACTGATCACACAGTTTAGTGCCCACTTCTGGAATCTTTTTGTATTTCAAGTAAGTCCCATACCTTAATGAGATAAATTTCACATTCAGGCTCAGAATATTATTCAGACTTTGTCTTTCTGTAAGGAATTGAGCCTATGCCTATCACATCAATTTAGATTTTCACCTTATTTTTCCATCTAGGTTTGCTAATTGGACTCTAAATTATTATGTATTCCTGTGGCCTTTTAATTCTGTCTCTTCCCCTTATTACTTGTCTCATAAGCACAGTAATTTAACTTTCCATTGCCTTGAAGAAAGGAAATGAGCTTTTTATGACCAAATGTTTCCTCGAATGTGGTCGACCTTTTATATGCAACACAATAGGGAATAAGATGCAGAATAAGACATTGAATTCTCAAGAGAATGTGTTTCCCAGTTGCTTATTTCTTTTGAGTTTGGACCTGAAACTGCTGGGCCATTTACCTCATTCACAGTAGCTAACTAAAATGATACAAATTCTGTAAATCTTTAAATCCCATTTATATCCCATTATATTTAAATCCCATTATATATTTTTCTATTAGCCTATAGGGTAAATGAAGATGACTCTACAAGGATACAGGGGTTCCAAGGCAATGCAAGAAAATGCCAACCTCTGCCTCTAAAATGCTGAGCTTACCTTAGACATAACTTTTTCTAGATTTCACTTGGGTAAAGAAAAGGAATATTCCTTCTCATTTGTGATTTTAAGTATACCTGGCAAAGCTTGAAAACAGCCTGAGCTCTTCCATCATGTATTCTGGGGAAGAACCGCTGTTTATTACAAGCACCATGAACAGAGCATTGAAATGATACTGCACATGGGTAGGGGGAGAAGAGGACACGTTTCAGGTTTAAAAATAATTCATGTGCGTACACACATTTTTTTTCACTCTTCATTTCTTTTCCTTCTTCTTTCCCATCTTTCATTTTATACATAAAAATATAGAATGTGTTAAACATCCTATAAAGTCACACCATTTGCACATTTAATTTGTTTATGCTGAAAGAATAATCCAGAGAGATATAAATAGTGTGGGTGACTATGGTTCCATTCCATGAACATATGCCCTAGATTGAGCAGTAAAGTGGGAAATTGCAATCTGCTGTTTTCTCATGAGGTCTCAGTTCTCTGTATGTCTCATAATGTGAATATAATGCTGACTTGAGTGTGATTCCTTAATTTCAAGATGAATATGTTCTGTATAAAATAGCCCTAAGACAAACCAGCTACTTTGCCTGGTGTTTAACTGGAGAGTAGTAATCTGTTGAGTGGTGGAGGGAAAGCACGTGCTCCTAAGGAGGTCTTCAGTGGCAAATGTAGCATGTCAGTCTCCAAAAGGACACAGGAATACTGTTCATGTAATTTCAGGATCACCCAAAGGATTTTCTTTTTTATTTTTAAGATTTTTATTTATTTATTTGACAGACAGAGATCACAAGTAGGCAGAGAGACAGGCAGAGAGAAAGGGAAGTAGGCTCCCCCGCCGAGCAGAGAGCCCGATGTGGGGCTCGATCCCAGGACCCTGAGATCATGACCTGAGCCAAAGGCAGAGGCTCAACCCACTGAGCCACCAAGGGGCCCCAACCAAAGGATTTTCTTAAGGTCATGGTGAGATCTTTGTAAACTAATCATCTGCACGATTAAATCATTATCACCATCATCTCCTTTTCCTAATGATACAGGTAAAGGGTTTTGTTAGATTTATATTTTCAAAAGCTTTGTCTTTTCATTGGTTCTTTTCTGTGTAGTGATTTGATAATAGTTCTCCACAGTCTGAAAAAGAGACATTTGATCCATCAAATCCAATTCTACAAATGTATTCTAAAAGAATATTCCTCCAAATAGAACAAAGAGAAAGACAAATATGTCCACTGCAGGGCCTTTTATAAGAACAAAAATAGGAACAAAAACCTAAATTTCCAACAGTGACAGACTGTTTCATAATGCCACCTTAGTGTAGTGTTATACTATGTGGTCATTCATGATAATGGCTGAGATCTATCAAGGGTTTTATTGTATTAATGTAGATTTTTTTTGGGGGGGGGGAGGCAGAGCCCAGGGAGAGAGGGAACACAAGCAGGGGGAGCGGGAGAGGGAGAAACGGGCTTCCCTCTGAGTAGAGAGCCTAGTTGGGTGCTCGATCCCAGGACCCTGGGATCATGACCTGAGCCGAAGCCAGATGCTTAACTACTGAGCCACCCAGGCATCCCAATGTAGAATAATTCTTAATAGCCATAGCATTTTGTAGATCTACTTTAAAAATGTTTAGTATGTATTTGTATGTGTTTGGTTTAATGCATGCATGTATACATGTTTAAATTCATGAATATACTCAGCATATAGGGAAAACAATCTAGAAGAATATAAAAAATGTAAATAATATAATGATAACCAAAGGAAGAGAAAGTGATTTTTTAAAAAATATCTTGTGATGAAGATAATACTTCATTTGGGCCATTAGTTATAGATTCTCTAACTATGCTGTGAGTGGAATAACCACTGACCACGTGATTCTTAATGAAAATTAATTGAGATTAAATGTAACTTAAAATTCACTTTCTTGGGGCACCTGGATGGCTCAGTCGGTTAAGTGTCTGCCTTTGGCTCAGGTCAGGATACCAGGGTCCTGGAATGGAGCCCCACATTGGGGTCAGACTCTGGGGGAAGCCTGCTTCTCCCTCTCCCACTTGCCCTGCTTGTGTTCCCTCTCTTGCTGTCTCTCTGTCAAATAAATAAATAAAATCTTTAAGAAATAAAAAAATAAAAAATAAAATTCATTTTCTCAGTAGGAATTGCCACCTTTCAGCTCTAATATTGGACAGAGCAGATACCAAATATTTTTGTCATCGCACAAAGTTCTGTCGGTCAGGGATGCCTGCCTTGAATTAAAGGTTGTGGTCCTGCAGTAGTTCTTGTAGAAACACTAAAACATCTCCAGCCTACTAGATACAGCGGTATAAGTGCTACATCTCTTCCTACATACTTGTAGTAGGCAGCTGGGAATTGTTAGAGCAGCTGTCTGTTAAGCAAAGGTGGTGAGACTGTGAAACTGGAAACTGCGTTTGGGTTTACCTTCAGTGGCCTGTGTTCTTTCAAAGATGGTTTGATTCTGTGCTAACATCTGCTAGTCCTATGCATATCAACTGTCAGCATTCTCTTTCGTAATGGATGGAAAGATTGAGTCTCAGAAAGACTGGCCAAAAAGCATAATCTGTCTCCTATTCCCGAGGTTTCTTAATTCAGAGGAATACTGATGAGGAAATAACTATCAAGATCAGTTGCTTGCCCTCAGGAAAATAAGCTTGAACTAAGGGTTACAGTTTGTCTGACTCTTCTTCAGTGTGTGTGTGGGGGTTGGGGAGGTAGAGGGTGGGGTCTTTCTTTGTTTTTTACGACACCTCAATCTCTGTAGTAAAAATCAGAAAAGTGAGACATATCATTACATTTCCACTCCACCATCTCACACATTGAAATTCCAGTCAATGAGAAAAGAACATTTTTTCCCCATGCGTGTAACTTGATTGCTTTAACTATAAAAATTGTAAATATTTTTAGCTCACTATTGACAAAGTAATTTTTTTCTCAGTAAAAGTATATATAATTTTATAAGCTTTGGTTATGTGAAAAACTGCAACAAATAGGAAGGCAAGAGGTTTTACCAGGATACACTGTAAGATACTTGAAGTCTTTTTTTTTTTAAGTTTTAATTTTAATTCCTGTTAACTTGGTGTCTTAATTTATAAGAAAACTGTAATATATTTAAGCCCCATTGAGCATTGTTTCTTCCTTCTAGAAATTCTAGTTTTCTATGAAAAATAACTTCTGCCTTCCAGTCACATCCTGAAGTACATCCAGGAGTGGCAGATTTAAACTGCTTATTACTTAGGGCTCTGTTGCTGCTGCTTGTAGTTCCTTCTCCTTCCTGCAGAGTTCAGGTAAATCCTAGAGTAGTTTTTTTTTTTTTTTTTTAAGATGTTATTTATTAATTTTGAGAAAGAGAAAAGGAGAGGGGATGCTAGGTGTAGGGACAGAAGGGGAGAGAGAGAGAATCTGAAGCAAACTCCATGCTGAGGGTGTAGCACTGGACGCAAGGCTTGATCTCAGGACCCCGAGCGAAATGAAGCGTCATACGCTTAACCGACTGAGCCACCCAGGAGCTCCTCCTAGGGTACGTCCTAAGCACTGGCCTAGTCAGGTCTGCTCATCAGCTTTCCTTGTGGTGTAGTTAGAACAGTTCTTGTTAGTACTCTGGTTTCATCCCCATTTCTTTTCTTTTCTCTCGTTTCCTCTCTCCCTTTTGCTGCCTTTCCTCTCCGTACCTTTGTTGCATTATTCCGTAATCTCTGCATCTGCTTTATTCATACTTTTTATTTCCACCCAAGGCCAGCATTCTCCCGTGAGCCTTGCTAGACTTTAGATTGACCTTGAACTTAATGATCGTTAGTGTCTGTTTTAGTTGTTTGCCCTTACTTTAAAAGGTATATATATGAGGTAGCCCAAAAAATAATCAGTTTATTTCCCCTGTTAATCACTTCAGTGTGAGAATTTTTAATATCTCAAATATGGTCTGAGTTTAGCCTCTCCAATATCCAAGCTAAATCATTTCCATAGGACAGATTACTTCTGTAGAATTGAAGGTTAATTTTATCCTTTCTTGACATTCTTTTCTTATATCAAGTAACTCTTTCCTTTAAAGGTTTAGTAGCTTGTCTGTATTGATTATGGATCAGAGAAAAAATTCAACCAAAAATGTTACTGCTGTGATCTAATTATATTCATCGTGTTTATGAATGTTCTATTAGATTCAACATGTAGATAACCAGTATTTGGTGAATTAAACAAAGTAAAGCAAAATAAAAATTAACTCGGAAGCTCTGATGGCCGTATTTCTTACTAATAACAACTGAAGGCACTTTCGGGCTTTCAGAGTCCTTCAGCTTCAGTTTAGTTAATAGAGGTGCTGCTGTGTGCAGAGCCCTAGGACTGTAGCTAGCAGGATGCTGGTAGGACTGTGTTCACTAAATGTTTCCAAAAACATTTATTGAAAGGTACTAAATAGTTACTCTAATGTACTAACTGCCTACCAAACATACTAAAACTTTTCAAAATAGATTGCTTTTTGAAATACTGTACATTTCATGATTTTTTTCAACATTTATGTTACTCCCTACTAACACATTAATTAGTTGTAAAAATTAATTTGTTTAACAAAAAGAATGGAGGGGTGCCTGGGTGGCTCACTGGGTTAAGCCTCTGCCTTCAGCTCAGGTCATGATCCCAGGGTTCTGGGATCGAGCCCCCCATGCTTCCTCCTCTCTCTCTCTCTGCCTGTCTCTCTGCCTACTTGTGATCTCTGTCAAATGAATAAATAAAATCTTTAAAAAAAAAAAGAATGGATTTAGTTTTTTGATTCCATGTTGATTGTGAGTTTAAAAATTGAAACTTTTAAGTTATTAACAAATCTGAAGGTATGATTTTGTGGGCTTAAATAAATTACAGAAAATTTATTTCTTTTCAACTTAGTTAATAAATAACTTGAAAATGAATACTTTAAAACCAAGTCTAGGATTCTTTCCACAAACACGCCCTACCCCAAGAAAAACACATATTAGTTTATTGCACAAAAGTTCAGTTTTTCTAATTGAAATCTTACTTTTTTTTTTTTTTTTTTTTGAGAGAGAGAGAGAGCATGAACAGGGGGAGTGGTGGCAGCTGGGGGGAGCGGGCTGGCAAAGAATCTTAAGCAGGCTTCAAGTTCAGTGCAAAGCCTGACATGAGGCTCAGTCCAACAACCTTGAGATCATGACCTGAGCCAAAATCAGGAGTCAGACACTCAACTGACTAACCTGCCCAAGGGTCCCTGACTTCTTACCTTTGACTCAACCCAGATTTTTCTTTTTCTTAGGAAAGTGGAAATTTTTCAAATATGTGTTTTATTTTCTATAAAATAGACATAGATAAATTATTGGAAAAAAGCTATCCACTTCAAATTGCACTAAACATTTTTCTAGAAAATTGGCCAACCTAATTTAAATGACTGATTATGGTTTTGCCTTCTTATTCTTGATAACTGTGATTGGTTTCTCTCATATAATATTTGTGGACTGTCTTTCTCAGTACAAGACATGCAAAGACTACATTATCATGGTTTTCATCTCAATAATATGGACATATCTTAATTGAATTTAGAATAACGAATCAGATTATAGTATCACAATTAGAATCTTCATTAAAATTTTTAATTTTCGGGGCGCCTGGGTGGCTCAGTGGGTTAAAGCCTCTGTCTTCAGCTCAGGTCATGATCCCAGGGTCCTGGGATTGACCCCCGCATCAGGCTCTCTGCTCGGCAGGGAGCCTGCTTCCCTTCCTCTCTCTCTCTCTCTCTTTCTCTCTCTCTCTGTGTGTGTGCCTCTCTACCTACTTGTGATCTGTCAAATAAATAAAATCTTTAAAAATTTTTTTTTAATTTTCTATTTTGATTTTAAGGTTTGTTAATTATGAGTGTAAGTGTCAAATTTTGCATTCTTTTTTCTTTGCTAACGTGACAGTGTTGCTCTATGACTTTGGATGATTTTACCTCTCTCCTTTTTGTCTGATGTCTGTAGCCTCATTTTGGAGAGAAATTTTTATCCCCTCCACTGCTGCAGAGAGCTTTCCTGTCACAAGTTTAGAACCAATGACATTGCTTGTTTGTTTTAAGAGAAAATTAGGTCTGTATTAATTGGCCAGGCTGCTATTTATATTTATTAATTGCTATCTTCTGTGGTAGAGATGAAAGGCAGATTCATGGGAAGTAGGTTTATTGTTTAATGCACCCAGTTTATCAGTAGAAAGCAATGAAAATTAAAATTAGGATAGCAATAGTTAAAAAAAATAATAATAACCGTCTTTCTCTTTGCAGAAGTTTAAGTCTCAGCAGCTCTGCAGATCAAGTCAGAGTGATAAAGTCATAGGCCGTTCAGTGCTCATCTAGTGAAATCTGTTATAACAGGATGCAATAGTAGGTCATGAGGCGGAGCCCAGCTGTTCCATAGGTCTCCCTGGGAAGAAGTAAAGACCTGCATGAACCAGCATATCTGTCCCTGTGACTCAAACACATGAAAGGATGAGTAATGGTGGCCTTGCCAGGCTGCTACAAAACATGCAGATTAATGAGAAAGACACCGTCAGAGACAGCATTATTAATTACAAAAGGGTAACCATGGCTTTCTGTCAGTTCAGGCTCTTTTTATTGCTTACAGTGTAAGTTGGGTACTATGTGGAGTACAGTTGGAAATGTAAACTGCAACAGAGTACATGGTCTTTGGTGATTTGCCAACTTTTTTGGGGGGGGAGGGGTGCAAAATGGTAGGGCTTTATTATTATTATTAACATATAATGTATTATTTATTTCAGGGGTACAGGTCTGTGATTCATCAGTCTTATGCAACACACAACACTCCTAACACTTAACCCTCTCCAGTGTCCATCACCCGGCTACCCCTTCCTCCTACTCCCTCCCGTCCAGCAACCCTCAGTTTGTTTCCTGAGACTAAGAGTCTCTTATGGTTTGTCTTGCTCTCTGGTTTCCTCTTGTTTCATTTTTAACTCTCTTCCCTTATGATCCTCTGCCTTTTTAAATTCTGCATATCAATGAGATGATAATTGTCTTTCTCTGATTGACTTATTTCACTTAAGGTAATAACCTCTAGTTCCATCCATGTTATTGCAAATGGCAAGATTTCATTTTTTGATGGCTGCATAATATTCTGTTGTATATATCTATACCACATCTTCTTTATCCATTCATCTATCAATGGACATCTTGGGCTCTTTCCAGTAGTTAGGCTACTGTGGACATTGCTGCTATAAATGTGGTGGTACAAGTGCCCCCTAGGATCACTACATCTGTATCTTTGGGATAAACACCCTGTAGTGCAGTTGCCGGGTCATAGGGTAGCTCTATTTTCAACTTTTTGGGGAACCTCCATGCTGTTTTCCAGAGTGGTTGCACCAGCTTGCATTCCCACCAATAGTGTAGGAGAGTTCCCCTTTCTCTGCATCCTCACCAGCATCTGTGGTTTCCTGACTTGTTAATTTTAGCCATTCTGACTGGTGTGAGGTGGTATCTCATTGCGGTTTTGATTTGTATTTCCCTGGTGCCAAGTAGGTTATTTGCCAACTTTGAGGACAGAATTTACCTAATGGGTGTCCTCTTCTCCACAGGAGAGTAGAATTAATGTATGAATTAGCAGGCTTGAGTAAATCTAACAAAGCCATATTCATTGTTGCGATAAACGTATTTCCTAAGATAAGGATTATTTTCCTCATATGGTATCTACAAACTTTAAAAAAAAAATCATAGATAACTAATGATGTTGATTAAACCACTTATAAAAATGGTAATTTCACACCAAAGAAGAGAGATGTTCTCAGCTAAATATCTAGAAAGGCTGTAGATAAATGTTGAGCTCATGTATATTTAGTCAGCAGTGTAATTTAGGGAGTGAGCCCTGATCTGAGCCCATCTCTACCACTAACTTCAGACAGATTCTTAAACTCTCTGAGTCTCTAGGTTTCTAAGATGTAGACTTGCTATAATAATGCTTACCTTAAGGATAGTTGGCAATATAATCGGCTTGTAGAAAATGACATCCATTATTTCCAAGTTCCTGTCTTAATCCTCGCTATAGAATTCATGAAGCAACATACTTTTATTGTTCCTGTAATTCATTAACTAAAGAAGCAATAGGTTTGAGTAAATATGGAAGTGTTCATATGCTTTCTGAAATAAGTTATAAACCTCCCATCTTCTTAGGCCAAAACTATTCTTGATTTATTTGTGAGCTAAGATCCGTGAATTAGAAATACGCAATGATGAGAAAAATAGAGTGCCCTTCCTCAAGTTCAGGGAGGGTTCGTTGGAGGAGTCAGTGCAGAGATGTTATGGGAATGGTAGTCCCAGATCATAGGTGGGAGCTCAGCAGCCTGATTGAAATGACTGAGGGGACTGGGAGTGATTGGTAAAGGTTTCCCAAAGAAGCAGCATCTTACGTGCAACTTCAAAGTTAGATCTAAAGCAAGTACATTTGCAACTTTAAGAGACTCTTAGTAATTTAGGTGCCCAGTGTTTTTCTATTGTTTTCTGTTCTATTTTCTATTTCTATGTTTTCTATTACCATTTTCTGTTTTTAAAAAATATATTTATGATAAATTGTTGACCTATGAAAAAAGTGTAAAGAAATAAAACTATTCATAATCCCACCTTCCAGAGATGACATTTCACTTTTCATGTATTTTACTTTTCATTTCAAAGTTCATACTTTGATTTACAGAAATTAAAATCATGTAGTGTATGCCCACTTACAAGTTTTTTACTTAACAGGAGGATGTTGGTAGTTTCCAACTACCAATTGGTAGTTTCCAATGTTATTATTTTAAAATGTGTTTTTAATAGCTTTGTAGAATTCTTTATATGGCCAGGCTATAATATGTTTAACCAGTAGGCTATCAGTGTATGTATTAGTCTTCTGTTGCTGCTGCAAAGATCCCAAGTTTGTGGCTTAAAAAAAAATAAAAAACCCACAATTTTTTTTGACCTTATAATCCTCTATGTCAGAAATCTGACAGGTGTGTCATGGGGCTAAAATCAAGATGTCAGCGGGACTGCATTCCATTCTGTAATCTCTAGGGGAGAGTTTATTCCCTTGCCTGTTCAGCTTCTAAAGGCATCCCTTGGTTTATGCCCCCACCCCCAAATACATCTTCAAGCCAGCACAGTGGTGAGTTGAGTCCTCACATCACATTGCTGACCTCCTTCATAGTCACATCTCCCTCTGACTCTGTTCTGCCTCCCTATTTCGCTTTTGTCAGACTCTTTTGAATATGTTGGGCCCACCTGAGTAGTCTATGCTAATCTCCCTGTGTCAGAGTCAACTGATTAGCAACCTTAATTCCAAATCTGCAATGTCAATTTTCCTTTGCCGTGTAAAATAACATAGTCACAGAGTCTGGAGATTAGGACGTGGATGTCTTTGGGAAGCCCTTACCTTGCCAGCCACAATGTGGTTTTATTTTTTTCAGCTTTACAAATATAAATTGCATAATAATGATGCTCTAGTGAACTTTCTACTAAAATGAATTTTTAGTTACATCTCTGTTTTTTAAAGGTTAAACACCTTTTTCCTGTAAGTTGAATAATCTGCTTTTTTTATTACACAGAACTCCAGAGTATCATATATATGTGTGTGTGTGTGTGTGTGTGTGTGTGTATATATACACACTCTGATAATTATAAAATATAGAGTAACTTATTAGAGAGTAAGACTTACATACTCGTAGTACATTGCTAGTTCTCATTTTTGTCATTCGATGTAAAAACACAGGAATCTGCAAATACATAAATGCTGAGAAAAATACATCACACCCTGAGAGAATGAAGTAATCATTTAGAAATACATAATAAAAAATTTAGCAACAAATATGAAATTGCTAATTCAGATGTGGATTTTGAATCAATATACAAATGATCTGCAGAAAGACAGGCTAGGCCTAACATACTTTAGAATGAACTGGTTTGCCTTTAGCAAGAAAAGGAACATTCCCTTCCTCTGGTTTATGTTTGTAAATATTTCTAAAACCACAGTATCACAGCCAAGTTATATCATTCAGTGTAGGGAGAGTTTTCATTTTAATTAATCCCTATTTGTGTTTTGAGAAGTAAACACTTCATTTAGGGAGAAAAAATAAGTCAGTATTTGTGGCTATTTGAAGTCCTGGAATAATTTTAATTTTTTTTCCACATATAAGCAGATCATAGCCAGAGTTAGGATGTAAAGTTAAGTCCCATCAGTTAGTAATATCATAAAATTTTTATTTTAGGAATTCTAAATAGAAGACAAATATCTGTATTTTCAAAAGGATCTCTATGGCGACTGACTACTGTGCTGGGGCGTTCTGTGAACATATTTATGAAGTATGAGCGAAGAATGATCCCCCAGTTAGTTCCGTGCTCTGCTGCCTGGTAGAGGGTGAATATTCAAAAGCATTAAGTTTTGCATGTTGTCCTCAATTGTAAGTACCTTAGTAAGTTGTATGTTTGAAGTAACAAACCTAGAATGGTTAAATATGTAAGCATTTTCTCCCCTGAACTAGGCAAGCAGCAGATCTTGGGCATTCGAGGCAGCCTGGCTGGATGGCATCGTCACTTCTCTAGGAGAACATGGGGTCACCATGGGTTTCTGCTACGTCAGCCCCATCAGTTCATCATTGGGGACCCCCCAGATCAGGCCAAAAGAGTTCCTAAGCATTCCACCACAAGACAGAGTGGGCACAAGATAGAAAGGGAGTACAAAGAGGAGTAAACTAATTTGGGAAGGTTCCTGAAATTTGAAGGAATAGAGCTGTTGATCACCGATTTATTCACACCACTCCTTTCCAGCTTCTGCCTTATTTAATTGGTAAGAGGAAGGAGCACAGAAGAAGGGCCTCCGGAACAAGAACAAAAACTATTTCCTGGCTCCAAATTTATGCTCTTTCCTCTCTGAACCAGTGTGTCTTCTTCTAAGCATCTTCTTGACAAGTAGAAAGAACTTCTAGAAATTAAAAAAAAAAAAAAAAAAGAAAAGATTGAGCTTAAAATGTAACAGCTTTAGGAATTTGAACAGCTCACGCATACTGTAACATGTTGCCTGGAGAAAGCAGCCCTGTCAGGAATGAGACGGACTGGGGTGGGGTATGCCTGAGCAGCACCCCACCCCAACCCCTTCTAGTGTCAGAAATGGTCATCAAAATGAGACAGCCAGACCCTAGCAATTGGAGGCTCCCCACCTCCTCTCCAGGGCCTGGAATATGCATTCCACTTGCCTTCCCCACTCCCAAGAGCTGCCTCAAGGATGCACCCTTGAGATAGAAATGTGGTGTTGAGGCTGTGTGGACTGGGTACATGACTGAACCCATTTAAGTCAGGTGTGGAGAGGCCTCATAAGTTCCCCCATTCATTAAAACTGCCACTTACCAATCTGGAATGGTCTGCCTCTTTCTTCTGACTCTCCTGCCCTCCACAAATGGGGTCCAGTTTCACACTACACCCAGGAAGCCCTGAGGAGGTTGCAAACCAACAATTTCTAAAGATGCTCCTTTTGGTATTCATATTACCCTGGGAATCTGCTCTTTAAATTTATTTTAATCCATTCTAGAGTTCTCAATCGAGAGTTGAATTGGCTTTGAGCCTCTGAGACAGACTAGTGCTCTGTGTCCCCTTTCGGGAACAGCACACTTTCGAGGTATCTCTTTGAACAGGCTGGCCGCCTTTCCCTCAGCCCATCTCTGGAGTTTTCTTTCCAACTAAATGCTGTTTTATGACTTTTACATTTTGTGAATTTCACTATCCATGATGACTTACTTAGCAGCAAAAGTGCTGCACTAAACAAAAGACTTTAGCTATGGAGAATGAAAACACTTTCCATGCAGAGAAAAAAAATGTCCTGTGGTAAATGTGCCTTATAGGGTTTGTGTTTTGCCCTGTATGCAGAATGAATACACGGAGAAAGAATTTCCCTAATGGCTTATTTTGAGTATGTGTGAGAATGGAATATAGAGCTTTTATGTGAGTTAATTACACTCTAAAAGTGCTTAGCATTGACTTTGATCAGATTTGCATTTTCATAAGGTGTTTTTGAGGATTAACACAAGCAAAACCTATCTGGACACTGCTTGGCGCACAGTAATTACTCTATAGATGGTATTTCTGCCATTCCTCTTTTATCAGGAGATGAGAGTTCTGCCATCAATTCCAACTTTCAAATTGAGTTTCACAGACTCCGAAAATGCCCAATAAATGTTAGCCATTACTCCTGTTGTTTTTCCATTCTCCATTTTCTTATAAAGCAACCTTAGGTTTTCATCATAAGAAACAAGAACTGAAAGGGGCATTTTAGGAATATAATTCTACACGCATAAAGGAAAGTAGGGAATTAAGACAGGGCAGTCAATTCCAACAAAAATGTTTAACTCAAAATACTTTCCTAATTGGGGTTTTTCAGAATTAGCAAGATGAATCAGTTCTTCTCTGTGGTATCTGAGAATTAACATGAATGTCTTTCATGTAGTAGTCCTTCAAGAAATATATGCTGACTCATCGTAATTGCTTTCCTTCTTCGGGTCCTATTTCATGAATAGACATAGGCAGAATTTTTCTTTGTCTTGTGTGAAAGGTCCTGCAGTTACACTCAAAATGGAGCACGTATGTCCTGGTGCTGCACTGGAAACAAGTGCAGTTCTCGGGCTTTCCATGCGAACATCAAAGGACATGGTGCTGTCACTGTGCCTGCATCAAGTCAACAGCTCGTCTGCTATTTAATAATACGTTGGTGTGGCAGGCCTCTCCGCAGTCTTTTTTGCTCAGGGCTGTTACAGCTGAGCTAGTTCCTCTGCTGTTAAAAAATTGATTAGCTTTCTTTCCCCAATATTTAGAAAAGGAAAAATAAGACTTATTCACACTATTTCGAAAGACTTTGTTCACTTCAGTCCTTCCTTCCCGCAGAAACAGTTTGAGGGCTTCATTAAACATATTGAGAGACAATAGGTACAATACATTTTAAAGTTAGTGATTTAGGCAATAGAGCAAAACAGGAAAAGATGATTCCTGCACAAGGAACCTGCTGTATAGTAGTGTCTATGTGAATTGGGCACAAAGCCTGTCTTGTTCAAAGTGGCCTTGGAACCCCCCCCCCACACACACACACATTAGTATCTCTGGAAATGACTCAGAATCCTGCTTGGGGGTGGCTGATGGGGCTGAGTGGGTGGGGATGAGCAGAGAGCATGCACAAGGGGGACTCTTGCATTCGTTACCATCTCCTGATGATTCTTACAGTAAAATTCGAGAATCCTGTTGCTCTTAATGTTTTAGCAGCCAAAAAAAAAAAAAAAGCAGACATGTCTTATTACATGATTCAGTGCCCCTAAAATAGAAACCAATCAGTTGCCTTAGGGAAGCTCAAGAATTTTCTCTTCTGGGTGCTTTGGTGGTAATATAATATCCATTCATATCAGTCTACTGTTTCATAGAAAGTTTGTTGTAATCATCTAAACTCCATAGGTATTGGTTTTACTATCTCCAGCAGTTGTCATGCCATATAATTGCTTCATCCACCATATAGCAGGGGAGAGAGGGAAATAGGAATTATCTTTATACTTCTTAGCTGTTAGATGATGCAGTCAAGAAGAATCCTGCTTGACTTTGACACCTGGCTCACAGTATTGCGTTCTACTTCCCTGCTTACTCTTGTTCTGCAAGGAGATGAGATCATCTTTTAGAGAGTCAAAGAATGAGCCTATGAGGGAATGTCACTGATCATTCTGCATGTTGTCCTTCCTCTTTGAGACCAGAGCGGTTCTGTTCACAGCATCCTCTTCCTCCAGTGTGCCTGTTGCCCACTCACTTTTTTGTCCTCCTGTACGCCAGGGGATGGCGCTCCTTTCCCACCTACCATGGATCCCCTACATCAAAGGCTTACCTAAATGTAGTCACAAATCATTGCCGCCGCCTTTGAAATCAAGACTTGAATTTCCTTCCTGGCCGTAACATCCTTCTCTGCCATTGCATTTTTTTCTAGTCAGTGAACCAAACAGGTATTTGTCATCCTAATTATGACTTCAGTCCCTCAAGTCCTTTCCAGTTCTTTTTGTGCCCGATCCTCTAGCTGGTTTTGAATGCTCTCCCTGACAAACCCCTATCTATGGTAGCTAGCTAGCCTCGGAAAGTCCTTGCCCCTTTGTAATTTTCAATCCTGGAATATGAGAAGTAGTAATATGGTTAATTGGGATCATTCATTAATTATTTAGACTGGTAAGGGGAGTTAATCCCTACTGTTATGTTCCATTAGCCCTTTACTCTTACTACTCTCTACTAACTTGGCCTATCGAGGTGTGATTTTTATGGGGTGGTGGTCTCTTCCTATGGAAGTAGAGACACTGCCCTCCCCAGGCAGTCCCAGGTACTACTGCTATTTTTATCTCCTACTATGTCTGGCACATCAGAGGCCCTGAATAAACGTATTTTAACTGCATATAATTGAGACATTTGGCCATTACATACTTATTTCCCGTTGAAACATCTGTTACTATTATCATGTTTAAATATTTTTTGAATTGAGAGAGTAAGCAAAATATTTATTTAGTGGTGTATTATTTGTACTGTTTTGGGTACCAAGAGATAAAAAAAACACGGATTATTTCATTTAAGAAAATATTAAGTTTGGCAAAGAAAAAAAGTAAGTGTCTTTCTCTGAAAATAAACACATATATTAGTTGCTTATCATTATTATTTCATGTTTGTTTTACTTAAAATAATACTGAATTTAGTTCATAGAGTTGGAGGCTTATGGTGCCTGAATACAGTGTATGACATGTTCAGTGTACCAAAATTTAACACCTTAAACAAAACTTTTAAATCACATGTGCATACTATAGAAAATTGGAAACTTATAAAGAAGAAAAAGCACCTGAAATCTCACCACCTAGGTATAGTGTGTCTTAACATTTTGGTGTATTCATTTGTCTTATTTTTCTGTGGTTAATTTTAATAGTTGAGTTCTACCCCCTAAATAATTTTGCATTTTGCTTTTTCACTTCATCTTGTATGCTCTTGAGCTGTTTTTCTAGTCTGATTCCACAGAGTTTCAGAATGACAGCTAGTGTGCATAAGACTACATATCTTTATATAATCCCAGTTTTGTGTGACCATGCTCTAAAATGTTGCTGTTGTATAGATTAAAAGTTTTTGAAAACTTTTGCTTACAAACAAACCTTGGACTCCATTGCTTAAGGTGAAGTACTGCTTTATTCCTTTTTGATAGTGCCAAGAGCAGTGTTTTTCATAGAGTAAATGCTGTGACCTGCCCTTTTTTCACACTCAGGCTCTTAAGCCTCCTGAGAGGAATTTTAGATAGACTGTTTTCTTTTCTCCTCTTACTGCTTTAATGGGGTGTTAGATGAACACAATTTGGAATGAGAGAGATAAGAAATGATAGAAAAAAAGGCTAACTTGTATTATTGTTTAACTAAAAAAGATCACAGGTCATATACCATCAGTTTTTAATGTTCTCTTCCCCAGCCATGCGGGTACCTGAGAACTCAGGACTGGCCTATGAGGTAGAAAGGATTATAGCTGAATCCAGAAAGCATGAGGAATATGTTAAAACTAAACCCTTCAAGACACAACCTTCTACCCTTTCCTCTCACCTCACCCCAAGGACTTTCTTTAAACCCTCTAGATTTTTAAAATACCTTAGTATGAACATTGATTATAATTAAGAGATTAAAATTAATTTGTAGATATACTAAAAACTACATTATACTTTTTTTAAGGTTGAGTTTTTTGGTATGTGAATTATATCTCAATATGAATTTTAAATCAAAACCACAATGAGATACCACCTTACACTAATTAAAATGACAAAAATTAGCAAGGCAGGAAACAAGTATTGGCAAGGATATAGAGAAAGGGAAATCCTCCTACACTGTTGGTGGGAATGCAAGCTGGTACAGCCACTCTGGAAAACAGTATGGAGGTTCCTCAAGATATTAAAAATAGAGCTACCCTATGACCCAGAAATTGCACTACTAGGTATTTACCCCAAAGGTATAGAAGAAGTGAAAAGAAGGGGCACCTGCACCCCAATGTTCATAGACAGCAGCGATGTCCACAGTAGTCAACCATGGAAGGGGCCGAGATGCCCTTCAGTAGACGAATGGTTAAAGAAGATGTGGTTCATCTAAATGATGGAATATTACTCAGCTATTAGAAAGGATGAACACCCACCATTTGTGTCAACATGGATGGGACTGGAGGGGATTATGCTAAGTGAAATGAGTCAAGCAGAGAAGGACAATTATCATATGGTTTCACCGTTATTTGGAACATAAGGAATAGCACACAGGACCACAGGAGAAGGGAGGGAAAACTGAATTCGAAGAAATCAGAGAGGGAGACAAACCATGAGAGACTCTGGACTCTGAGAACCAAACTGAGGGTTACAGAAGGGAGGGGGGGTGGGAGGAATGGAGTAACCAGGTGATAGGTATTAAGGAGGGCATGTATGGTGATGAGCACTGGGTGTTCTGCGCAACTAATGAATCGTTGAACACTACATCAGAAACTAATAATGTACTATATGTTGGCTAACTGAACATAATAAAACAAAATAGCAAAAATAAAATAAGGCAAAAGAAAAAAAATAGAAGGCCACTCCATTCATTTAAATAAGCACCTACTAAGTGTCAAAAGAAATAGTCATAAGCTGGGTTTGTCAGTTGCAAAAGTAAATTACATGCAGATTGTTTTTTGGGTAGCTTATGGCCTAATAGAGGAAATAAAATGTATATTGAAGTAAGGCTAGTAGCAGAAGGAAAGTTGTGTGTACTGTAAGAGAAGTGCCAGCAAATTGCTGAGGAAGAGCAGAAGATTGATAATTCCAACAGCAATGTCAGAGAAGGAATCTAGAAAAGAAATGTTTGAGTGCTAATCAATTTTTCATGGATTAATGTGGAATTGATCAGGTAGGTTGGTAGATATGATGGTGGTGAAATAAGAGAAGGAGTTCTCTGATGGCTCACACTTTCTTAGTGAATATTAGGCAAGATTTCACCTAAGGCTGGGTAGATTAGGACACTAGAAGGAAAGGAGGTTGGGGAGCCTGGGTGGCTCAGTTGGTTAAGTGTCTGACTTCTTTCTGCTCAGGTCATGGTCCCAGCATTCTAGGATCAAGCCCTGCTTTAGACTCCCTCTTCAACGGAGAGTCTTCTTCTCCCTCCCCTGCTCTTGCATGTGCTCTCCCTCTCTCCCGTCCACTCTCTCAAAAAAAAAGGTCTTAGAAAAGAAAGGAGGTGCCATGAAGTCATCGTTTGCAGAGCTGTAGCTTGTGCGTCTTAGGGAATTCCCAGGTTCACAGACTGAGTTCAATCTGTGTTTGTCTAGAGCCTTTCAGCCGCTAGGTATAAATGCCGAGTAGAAGAGTAACTGGGTGTAAGTAAGGACAGTTGGTGTGTACGGCACGACTGTGATAAAGGGGAAACTGACCAGGGAATTGGAGAACAGTGAAAAGAACATGATGGTCATAATGGTTTGGGAACTGTATTTTCAAGGCAGTGTCAGCATGGCTTAGAAACTTGGTGGAAATGCACATTCTTGGTCCTACACCGACTGAATCAGAAAATCAGGGTGGAGTCCACCCCTGTTTTTTGTTTGTTTGTTTGTTTGTTTGTTTTTAAAGATTTTATTTATTTGACAGACAGAAATCACAAGTAGGCAGAGAGGCAGAGAGAGAGAGAGGAGCAAGCAGGCTCCCCGCTGAGCAGAGAGCCCGATGCGGGGCTCGATCCCAGGACCCCGGGACCATGACCCGAGCCGAAGGCAGAGGCTTTAACCCACTGAGCCACCCAGGCGCCCCCAGCCCTCTGTTTTAACAGGCCACCCCAGGTGATTCCATAGTGCCTCTGGACCTGATGCGTAAATATACCTTCAACATTTTGTTTTTAGTTGTACGGTATTTACTTACATCCACTGCTTGAACTTCAAGCTTATTGTTTCTCTTGCGTAAGTCACACTTAATATTTTTACCTGTGGAATTCAGCTTTAGGTCCTCTCACATAAAGCAAGAACTGAGAGATACTTGAGAAGAAACCTAAGGGCAAAATCTTCTAGTCATTTACGTTTTATCCCCAACTGTTTACAATTGTGTTGCCCACACAGTCGGGTTTTGTTGTTGTTGTTGTTTTAATAGCTCACCTTTATTCACTTTTTCCAAAGCATACAGTTTTGTTTTTAATACCTCATTTTAAGCATCTTATGTTCCATTGCTTTTTCTATTATTTGATTACCTAATTATGATAGGCATAAACAGGATTGGGGAAAAAACACACCTGATTTGATTTACATACAGTTCAGCAGATGGGAGACACATGCCTGCATGAAGTCCCATATGTTCATTTTCCTGTAGGCATATGTTTTATAGAAAGAAGAGGTTAATCTAGCAAATTGGTGAATTGCAAGTCAGAATAGAGAGCTTCTATCATTATTCTTGGTGTTGCTTAGAGCAAGGTCAATGATCTGACTCAGTTGGGTGGGTGAGACATGAGGATATCTCTTCTGAGGTTTCCAGAGATTTAAAGCCAGGGTGAAGGAATTTGTGGTATCTGATGGAGAGTAGGTTGACAGTGGGAACGCTGAGGCTTTGTAGAATCCCTTTTATTTTTTTTAATATTTATTTATTTGACAGAGAGAGCATGAGCAGGGGGAACAGCAGAGGGAAAGAGAGAAGCAGGCTCCCTGCTGAGCAAGGAGCCCTATGTGGGACGCCTTCTCAGGACCCTGGGATCCTGACCTGAGCCGAAGGCAGACACTTAACCTGAGCCACCCAGGCATCCCTATAGAATCCTTTTTAACTTCCTTTGACACATTTGTACTTCGTTCTTCTCCAGACGTTACTGACATAATTTAAATTATGAAAAGTGTTTTGTAAAATATTAAATGTGATTAATAATTGCACATTCTGAGGATCATTATGATTTTTGGATTATTGTATGATTTAAGCATAGTATGGTATAGTTAATGTGTTAGCTCAAAATATATGCATGATATCCTAATTTCTACTTTTCTAACTTTTTTTTGCTTTATGGCTTATACCTGGTAATATAGAAAGCTAATTTTTTACTGTACCAGGTACATAAAATAGGTTTGAAAATCTTAACCATTTTTTAAACTGTTTTTAAGATGTTTTAAGTGAGACATTTTTTTCTTAAAGCTGTTGATGTATTTTCCATAGTGATCTATGTTTTGACTGTATAAATACCATCCCAGTAGGAAAATAAAATTTTTTCAGTTAAAAGAATATCTTTTATTAGAATGACATTTTAAATTCTGTAGTCAGTGTACTTTCCCATACAAATAAATATAATCCTAGAAACTAAAAGAGCTAAACAATACGACTTAGATAATAGGAATCTTTCAGGGCTTAGAGTCAATCAGCTATGCTCCAGAAGTTCCCATCTTCTTATTTAGCTTGGTGTTTATCCCAAGTATGAAAGTAACCCACAGGTTTGTTGAGCAAGACAAGGTTCATAGATAACCGAATTTGGAAGCTGTCTGCAGCACTGCTAGGACACGCTGGAAAGAGTATATTCCATATCTGTTTTATTCAGGGAGTTAAAGTCTTTATAGTTTTATACCGGAAAAAGTTTGACTTTATTATGAATGGATACATTTTGTTTTGTCAGACAGTTAAAACTATTTTTTTACTGTTCTGCTTTGGCTGCCAGGAATCTTAGGGGCTAGTTTGTCATTACTACGTAGCCATAGTTTTTATGTAATCGTCTTCATCTTCTACTCTCTTACCAGTCGTTTTGTTGCAGGGATTCTAACGTGTGTTTTAATACATTATTAATATATTAATTAATTATATATAATTATAATATAAAATAAATATAATACTAATATGTGATATAATAAACATTATTAATTCCTTTTTGAAAGTTGGTGGTAGATAAAAGCAATAAACTCAACAACTATTGAATACTTCTTTCTTACGTTAAGTTAAATCTCTTAACCTGGCGGTAGTGAAACAGGTATGGCTTCAAGGAATTGGAGGAAAAAAAGGTTTCTCAGAAATCCCTAGGAAATGCTTTGTTCAAATATAGAATAGAGGAAAATATGTATTTTGCTAAAGCATGTACAGTGCACATTTGTTCTTTTATTGCTCAAGTTCTCATTAAGATAGATAGCCATTATCAAAGCCTAGATGTTTTCGAGAGCTGTTTTGCTTTCTTCAGATTTAAAATCCAGGGCTAGAAGCTGGGTCTCAGTTTGAAATAAGCGTGCACATCCAGTCCAGCCGTTTCTGTTCTTAGATGTCTACAGAGAGCTGTGAAGATGGTCTTCTGTGAGAACACACTGCTCTCGGGCCTTTCAACTTCACTCAGGGGACTAGCTGGCATGTGTGAGATGACCAAATGTTGCCCAGGGAGCCTTTGAAAAAGATGATGGTTTGTCTGATAGGTACTATAAAATGATTTTGAAAAGAGAAGGCATCCCTGCTTTAGTCTAAAAGGAAAGAAAGCCCTTTTCAGTTGTTCTTTTATGAAGAACACCCTTATTCTTTGTGCAACTTTTAAACAAACACTGAGTCCCTTGAACGTTCAGACTACTACATAAAGGCTTAGAAGGTTGTAAATACAGTGGTAGTCCATTCGGTAAGTGGTAAGCTGATAGCATCCTTTGTAAAACCATTGGAATTCACACATTTTAAAATGTAAATTCAATGTATCTTTTCCCACGACCTGACTAAAAAACTAGGTTCATGAATTATTCTGCCCTAGATATGTCATCCCCTGCCCTATGAGAGAGAATACAGTTATTGCCTGAATCTTTCTGGGACCGATTAACCTTTAACTAACTGAATGTCCTTGTCTTTTCCTTCTAACTGATGGCCTTTTGCTTATCTTACTGCTTATTAACACTTTCATTGTGAGTGATACACAGAATAATGCCCTCCCCCACCACAGCAAAGATATACGTATCCTAATCCCCACAACCTATGAATATGTTACATTACATGGCAAAAGGAAATTAGGTTGCAGATTGAATTAAATCTGTTAATCATTTTACCTTGAAATGGGAAGATTATCTTGGATTATCTCAGTTGCCCCAGTGTATTCACAAAGGTCCTTAAATATAGAAGAGTGATGTGACACGACAGACACTTGACCACTTTCCCTGGCTTTGAGGTAGAGGAGGGCCCCCACCACCACCCTGAGCCTGAGAATGGGGAGCCTGAAAACGGGGAGACTTCTAAAGCCTGGGAAAGCCAAAGAAACCTGTTTTCCCTTGAGCTTCCAGAAAGGAATGTCCTCCTAACAACTTTTATTTTGACACCCAGTGAAATTCATGTCAGATTTCTGGCTTACAGAAGAACTGTTAGTATATTTTGGTTGATTTAAGCCACTAACCCAGTGGTCATTTCTTATGGCCACAATAAAAATGAGCACACTTACCAATATTCCAAGAAAGGAAGAATGAAGATCAAACTCGAGGTACTCCATCTAGGAGAAGATCTGGCGTATGTTGAAGTTGTAGTGCTTCAACAAGGAGATAAAAGGCTGTCAGTGAATTTCAGCACCCTGCCCGCATGGCTTCCCATGAATGCAGAAAATTTACAGGAGCCTATTGCCAGTGTAATGACCTGAAATACACTTCAAAACAATACACCTTTGTTTCTGTCAGCCTCGAGGCTACCTATTTGGCTCTCATTGGAGTGAGCTTTTCATGGAACAGATTTAATTATGTTATTTCTCTTTAAAGTCCATTTTATGATTTTTCATTGTCTAGAGAAAAAAGCCCACACACACAGCTTGGCAGTCAAGGTCCCTCGACAACAGAAGCTTTTGCTACAGCCTGTGTTATACTTCTCTCTCTCACACACTTGTGTTAATCAAGGTAAAGTACTTACATTCTGTGAGTCTGGCTTAGTGTTTGTACCTTTATTCTTTCAACATTTCATTTTCTCTACCAGCAGTGTCCTCCCAGATCTTCACACCTGCTGGCAATCCCCTATGAATTCTTTGAGATGCAAATGAAACATTAAATTCCCTGGAAAGTCAAGGAATACCACATCAAATAAAATTTTTTTTGTAATTTTATTTTTTCAGTGTTCCAAGATTCATTGTTTATGCACCACACCCAGTGCTCCATGCAATAGTGCCCTCCTTAATACCCACCACCAGGCTCACCCAACTCCCCACTCCCTCCCCTCCAAAACCCACAGTTTGTTTCTCAGAGTCCACAGTCTCTCATGGTTCATCTCCCCCTGCAATTTCCCCCAACTCACTTCTCCTCTCCATCTCCCCATGTCCTCTGTGTTATTCCTTATGCTCCACAAGTAAGTGAAACCATATGATAATTGACTCTCTCTGTTTGACTTATTTCATTCAACATAATCTGCTCCAGTCCCATCTGTGGGATGTTGATGCAAAAGTTGGGTATTCATCCTTTCTGGTGGCTGAATAATACTCCACATCAAATAAAATTGTTTGGTCTATCCTTTATGCCACTGTATACTTTGTGATTTTAAAATTATTTCCATTTCATTCTGTTTTATTCTGTGAGTTTCTTGAACATAGCAAGTAGGTCTAATAATATATTTGTGGGATCTTAGTAACTCACATAGCTTACATAGTAGGTACTCAGTAGATAAATATGAAGTGAAAAAATGATTGTTGGGACACCTGGGTGGCTCAGTTGGTTAAGCGGCTGCCTTCAGCTCAGGTCATGATCTCGGCATCCTGGGATCGAGTCCCACATCGGGCTCCTTGCTGGGCAGGAGCCTGCTTCTCCCTCTGCCTCTGCCTGCCACTCTGTCTGCCTGTGTTCTCTCTCTCTCTCTCTCTGACAAATAAATAAATAAAATCTTAAAAAAAAAAAAAAAATATTGTTACCTGACCTGGCCATCCTACCACAGAGATATCATTAGAACTTCAAATTTCAGATTCTCAGGCCAGTGTTCCATTATATTCTGCCAATTAAACCTTAAGTACTACCAAAAAAAATTTTTTTTAATA
>PISX010002276.1:123878-165894 GCA_004024625.1 Mellivora capensis
TTGGCCATTCTAACTGGTGTGAGGTGGTATCTCAATGTGGTTTTAATTTGAATCTCCCTGATGGCTAGTGATGATGAACATTTTTTCATGTGTCTGATAGCCATCTGTATGTCTTCATTGGAGAAGTGTCTATTCATATCTTCTGCCCATTTTTTGATGTGATTATCTGTTTTGCATGTGTTGAGTTTGAGAAGTTCTTCATAGATCTTTATATTTAATACCTAGGGAACATTTTCATTCTAAGTAAAATTTTTACACTGACCAACTTAAATAGCATGGCGAGTACCAAATTCCTTTGATTTTAAATACTTGAATTTTTCTCTAAGCACTTCTGTTTTCTGCCTTTTAAAATTTGTTGCTGGTGTTTATTTCTCAGTGTTTACATGTAGGTCTGACCTTGCTGCACAGGTCTTTATGAAACTGAAAGTCTGTGTGATAGAACTTGGAAACTGTAAACACTATTTAGATGGAATGAATTATTTTCATAACTTTTATTATCACTTTACACTGTGACTGCAAAATGTCCACAATTGTCATGATGATGGGAGTAATTCCACTGGGAATTTCTCTTTTTTACAACTGCTGTCAGAATTCAGAATCTTAAAATGGTTGGCATAATTTTTAGTGTGATCAGTAAAACTCATCCTTCATGTAACATAATAATTTATAAGTTTGGTTTACTACTTTTAAAAAGGAAAACACTATTTATTAAGATGAATGAGTACATTGGTGTTATTGCTTTACATAAGAAGATCATTAATTTAGTAAATAGAGGCCACTGATAAATCATTGAAACGTAAATGTATTTAAAACAGATTTTTTTTAAATACTATAAAAATGTTGGTAAATATTTGGAAACTATAGATCAGAACTCTAGACATATCCAGCTTGATTGAACATTGCTTGGATGCCCACTATTTGATTTGGGTTGGATATGTAACGTGTTTTAGAATGGCTCAGAAGGTAGGCAGACCCATGGTTCCGAATGTGTCTTCACAATTTGAATTCTGTCACATTTCATAGGTGACTCACCAGGAGTATTTTGCTTTCTTTGTTAAGGACAGCTTCAAAGTAATCTTCTGATTTAGCTACTGATATTTTCATCAGAAAAGAAATGTTCTGTAGGAAACCTGTCTTCTTTAAATTTATCAAGAGGTATCTCCTATTGTGCATCAATAAATTGGCATTATGGTTTTTTAGAGCTAGTCTCAGTGAATCCATTTAGAACAAAAATGAGTCTGTAGAGCCTAATCGTGTAGATTGTGCTAAAGACTTAAACTCTCCAAAGACTATGCTTTTCCAGAAAACACAAAACCATTCTCATGTACATCAGGCCAGTTTCTCATCTCCTTACAAAATGCCAGATGACACATTCTTACTTCCTTCTACTGTGTTTCTGCCATTAAATCACACTTTCCCTATTATATGCAACATCTGTTTATTCTTTAAAGTACATAAATTTGCCATATATGGAGACTTCTAATTCATTCCATGGACTTGGAGCTTATCCTTGATTAGTATAATGGTCTTAGTGAAACAACCCACTGCCACTGTCCCTAGCTGTGGAGTACCTTTCCCTTCTAAAGCCTTCATTCAGCCTTCTGTCCCCTTGCTTGAGGATCTTTTCTTGATTAATCAAAATTCAAAATAAATTTATCTGAACAGAATCTTTTATGGTGATCCTCGGAACACTTTGCATGAATTCCCATGCTAACTTGATGCCATTACTATAGCTACTTATGGTTGTTTTAGGTTTACCGTACCTTTCTACACGAACAGTTCTTTTTCTTTGAATAACTATCAGCAACAATTGTTTGATTCTTTGCTCACAGGTACTATAGTGCCACCATTCTGCAGATGTCTGGTGTTGAAGATGACAGACTTGCGATATGGCTGGCTTCGGTGACAGCCTTCACAAATTTCATATTCACGCTCGTGGGGGTCTGGCTTGTCGAGAAAGTGGGCCGCAGGAAGCTTACCTTTGGCAGCCTAGCAGGTAGGTGACTGGATGAAGAAGTCAATTATAAACTCTTCTCTTATGATGACAAGTTTACCTTCTAAAATATAATACTGGCACCACTTACGATCTTGTTCTCTTAGCCAAATAATAGGGTTCTTCTAGACAAAATGTTTTTTAAAAGGAACTCTGTTATGATATGTAACTAGAATGTGACTAGAAACTGGAGTTGTAAGAACAATTTGAATCTACCAAGGGTTACATTCTGGTCCTCTTATTTTTGAGTTCTGCTCAAAGGTACAAAAGTGAAAAGAATAATTGGTTTTTGTTCTTCTTTCAAAAATTTGATATTCATAAACTCACTTTTTAACATGTTTTATTTTTAAGTTCGGTATAATATGGAAGTAAATTTGGAGCTTTTTTTTCAAAGCTCCTTGAACAATAGAATATTGACAGTATATAATTTCTCCACAAAGCAGCGAGAAATTCTTTTTGTGTTTGAATCAGGCTCAAATTTAAGGTAAATTAAGGTTGGTTAAGTGTGTTTTCTGTAATAGCTAAATAAGACAAAACTTTTCTCGCTTTCAAGTATCTTTTGTCTTTGCATTCTGACCTTTCATTATTTTTTCTCTGTTTTGCTTGACAGACTGAGACCCACATTTGCCATTGTCCTCAGATGTTGCACCATATAATTTTGTCTTTTTCATATATACAGATTCCTAATTATCAATTAGCTGTCTTCTAATAGCTCCTTTATAAGTTTCATTAGAATAAGAATACATTTTTCCATTAAAATGTAAAGTTTCCAGACTGGCATGAACTAAATTCTATTTTAACCAAATTATACCTTAAAACCCTCATCTAATAGCAGTGCTTCCGGCACTTGTCCCAGATTTTAATGAGAAAATACATTCTGAGATCCATACTCAGTTATTTGGAACACATAGTCTCTCCCACCTCTCCCTCCAGAAGAAAGAGAGGAATGTTCCACCCTGTATCCTTTTTTTTTGTTTTTTAAGATTTTATTTATTTATTTGACAGAGAGATCACAAGTAGGCAGAGAGGCAGGCGAGTGGGGGGCGGGGACAGGCTCCCTGCTGAGCAGAGAGCTTGATGCGGGCCTCTATCCGAGGACCCTGAGATCATGACCTGATTCGAAGGCAGAGGCTTTAACCCACTGTGCCACCCAGGCACCCCCCACCCTGTATTCTTGCCTAATCAGTGAAAGGACTTGAGTCTGATAATGTGAGCTGAACTGAGGGGAAGATGAGCAGAGACTGTCTCATTAAGAGGCAGAGGTAATTGCAATACCCAACATACACAGAGAAGCAGAAGGGTAAATGACGAAAGATGAGGGACAAGGAGGCTAAAAACCATTCATTCATAAACTTGCTGAAACCAAAAGTGTTTAGTCTGGAAAGAAAAAGGACTAAAGCATTACCCAGTGGATACCTTATTCTAGCAGATGGTAGATGTTACAAGGGCATAATTTTTACTCAATATGGAGAATATAGGTTTTTTTTTTAATATTGTATTTATTTATTTGACAGAGGGAGAGAGATCACAAGTAGGCAGAGCAGTAGGCAGAGGGAGAGGGGAGGCGGCTTCCTGCTGAGCTGAGAGCCTGGGGCTCCATCCCAGGACCCTGAGATCATGACCTGGGCCGAAGGCAGAGGCTTAACCCACTGAGCTATCCAGGTGCCCTTGGAGAATATAGTTTTAATAATCGGAACTATCCAACAATAAATTGGGCTGCCTTATTAGGGTGGTAAACTCTGAACAAAAGGATAGTTGACCATCAGGTAGTGATGTACCAAAAATAAATTCCTGTAGTTGGCTAGAAATTGGGTTTGCAGAGCCCTGAGGTTGGGATCAACCCTAAGAAGAGGTAGCAGCTGCTTCAAACTTTTTAAATGGGTACCTACTCTTCCTTTTGAATGGGGCCTCTGGATATTGCTCCCTCAAGAGGTCTTATTCTTTAAATAGAATGTCAGGTCTTCTTAAATTTGGGATTTGGCTTTTGAGATCTGAGGAAAACATTTTTTTTCCTAGCAGCCCAGTCCCTTTATTTGTTGTATTCCAAGAGACGCTTTCTCATCAGTTCTGAAGGTTTTTAAGGCACTGCAGTCTAGAGCTTTCCTGCTTGGGTTTGAATTTTCTGTCTTCAGGCAAGTTTCCATTTTCTAATTAGTAAAAAGCATTCTAGTCTGCACTTCATAGGGTCATAAAGAGGATCGAACACACTTATACACACAGAGCATTTAAAGCTTTTCCTGACACCGATCACAAGGTGCCTAGCATATCTTAGCTCCCACAGCATTCTTACTGATGGACTGGTTCTTTGTCGTTTTAACCCTAGTGTGAAATCAGCTTGCATCCCCGGAATCCGGGAACTTGCCTGAACTCTTCCAGCCAATGTATGTGTTTCACCTCTCAGTGTAGGTGCTCTGCTCCAAGTATTTCCAGAGCCCATCCCTGGCTATTAAGAGAAAGTATTAAGACAATTACCTGGGAGGACAGTACCCAGAGAGTTCAGGGACTGCTTTTTATGAGCAGCTGGAAGCACTTTTCTCTCCTGCCTTGTTTTCTTTTCAACCCAAACCACCATCACCCCAGCCTCGCACCGTCCTAAAGCCATGCAGTGATTGCTCTAGCATGAAAGAGGTCTTCCGTCATGTAGACGCAAGAGTTCCTTGTTATGTAGCCAATTAAAGTGATGATGTAGCTATTACAGTGGTTTAGGAGGGGAAAGGCCTAGTTTCTTGTCACAGGTCTCCTCTTTTATGTGTACATGGAGGTGCAAATAGAGCTCTTGATGCACATCTGGTTTTTAACTGATTTAAAGGTAGTAGACCGTAATGACCAATGGAAGTTTACACATTCAGTAGAAAACGTACCATTCAACAGTGGACTAGTATTACCCTTACAGATGTTCATTTCACTTTCTGATGTCAGTTGATTCTGGGCTAGTTATATATTTATTTCAATGTTTTTGTTTTTGTGTAGGTATTAATATTATGCTAGTGCTATAAGTTCTGTTGAAAATTTTCTTAAAAGCCTTTGATCCAGTTTTGTCCCCCGTTTTATGTTTTTATTATGATTTATGATACTGGGGTAAATTACTGGGCAAAGTCATATCAAAATAATTTTTGAATAGGTATTCATTCTTTAAAAATTACTGCACATAAACTATCCATATGTCGACCTGAACAAAAGAACTTTTTATACAAAGAAACACAAAATATATCGTCCGTGAATAGTTTTAAATGGAAGACATTCTGTGGTGTTCTGACTTTTGATAATTTTTTAAGGATTTACTTATTTATTTGAGAGAGAGAGAGCACAGCAGAGAGAGCAGGAGGAGGGGCAGAGGGAGAGTCTCAAGCAGACCCCCGACTGAGCAGGGAACCCGACACAGGGCTCCATCCCATGACCCTGAGATCACTACCTGAGCCAAAGTCAAGAGTCAGATGCTTAACCAACTGAGCCACCCAGGTGCCCCAGTGACTTTTAATATTTTTAAAGCTTGCTCAGAGAACTGGTCTTTCTTGTAAACATTACATATTTAAAGACAACCTCTTGATTCTTTTAACAGAAGAAGGTCTGTATCTATATAGGTTTACTATAACTAATCAGAAAGGCAGAACACTGTGTTATTTTTCCCCAAATATCTTGGTAGTAGAATATTTCTGAGCACATCACTCATGGGCCATTTCCGTCAGAATTACCAGAGGGTACTTACTTTGAAATACGTATTCGTGGACCTTACCCCAGATGTACTGAATTAGGATCTCTGCAGATGGGGTCTGGAGCAGGGACACTTCAAACAGCTTCCCCAGTGGATACTTACGTACAACAGAGCGTGCTTTACTAGAGTCATGGGAAGGGGAATTACTATTTTCTTCTAAGTATTTACTAATAATTCAGCCCTGCACCAGGTAGTTATAGTTACTTCTTGCATCAGATATTTTTGAACACGTGATTTATCCAACACACTTCCACTTCCTGCGAAGAACATCTGTATTGGGAAAATTATATCAGAATTCCAAAATGTCACAGTATACTTACTTACGAGAGAGTCTTCTCAAAGTATAAAGAATGTGCCCAAACTGCACAGAGCACTGGGGAGGATCCAAGGCCTTCCTATATTGGACTCAAATCTGGGTTAGAGTAATGATCAATCCGACAGTAACTATGATAATTTGAATACCAAAAAGTGGCTGATAAAACATCTGTAACTTTTTTTTTTTAAGACTTTATTTATTTATTTGACAGAGAGAGACACAGCGAGAGAGAGAACATAAGCAGGGGAAGTGGGAGAGGGAGAGGCAGGCTTCTCGCTGAGCAGGGAGCCCAACACCAGACTAGATCCCAGTATCCTGGGGTCACGACCTGAGCCAAAGGCAGATGCTTAACAATGGAGCCACTCAGGCAGCCACAAACATCTGTAACTTGTTAAAGGAAATAAGTAATTCAATTAGTTTTAAGCCTTAAAGGTATATGAGTCTATGACACGACTAGGTGATCATTTTAAAATGTATTCCATAAATAAAGTCATTTAAGATACCACTCCTTTCCCTTAAGGAGTTTATCATCTTTAAAGTTTTGTTTTACAGGGCGCCTGGGCGGCTCAGTGGGTTAAGCCTCTGCCTTCGGCTCGGGTCATGATCTCAGGGTCCTGGGATCGAGCCCCGCATCGGACTCTCTGCTCAGCAGGGAGCCTTCTTCCCCCTCTCTCTCTCTCTGCCTGCCTCTCTGCCTCTTGTGATCTCTCTTCCTGTCAAATAAATAAATAAAATCTTAAAAAAAATTAGTTTTACAAGTTATATTGGGGCACCTGGGTGGCACAGTCAGTTAAGCATCCAACTCTTAGTTTCGGCTCAGGTTGTGATCTTGGGGTGGTGAGCTGGAGGCCAGCCTCGGGAAGCAAGGAGTCTGCTTAAGACTCAACTCTTCCTCTGCCCCTACTCACCCTACTGTGCATGCTCTCTTACTCTCTCAAATAATAAATCTTTTTTCTTTAAGTTTATTTTATGGGCGCCTGGGTGGCTCAGTTGGTTAAGTGGCTGTCTTCACTCAGGTCATGATCCCAGGCTCCTGGGATCGAGCCCTGCTTCGGGCTCCCAGCTCGGTGGGGAGCCTGCTTCTCCCTTGCTCTCTGCTGCTCTGTCTGCTCGTGCTCTCTCACTCTGTCATATAAATAAATAAAATCTTTTTTTTTTAAGTTTATTTTATGAATTACATATATATATATTGTGTCTGTGTGTGTGTGTATAAAAATAAGTTATGCCCTGGCATATGTGATGCCCAGTAACCTGGGGAGCTGTTTAAAACTCAGATATCTGATCCCCATTTTCTGTAGACTCTGATTCAGAGGTTTATGCACAGTCCAAGCATTTGCTTCCAATAGGAAATCAGGACTGAGAAACACTGATTTATATAATAAGGAATGTAAAGGTGTAATACTGACTTTTTAAAGGATTATCATCCAAAATGCATTAAAATAAAATAAAATTTGGCTTAAGAAGGGTTAAGTCATCAGCTTTTCAGGAATGAAAAGTATCCAGAATGGTCAGTTCTCCATACTTTGGAGGTAAGTTGCACCTTTTTAGAGATGAATATAAGAGATACATTGTATGTACTGCAGAACCCTCAGCTAGAATATGTACGGTATTTACCCTGTGACCTCAGTTGTATAGTCTTAAGATGTTTTTTTTTTTTAAATACTCAGTATTACAAAAATCTGTGGCACTGAGGCCCATTCATTAATGCAACCAGTAATTCTAGGGCAGGCATTAGAAATGGACTTCGTGAGTGTGTACTAGGCATGCCATCTTAGAATTTTTATTTTATCATGGAGACAGGTTATTTAATAAGCATTATGAAAGAAACGTATCGAGCTTCCTTCATATCTTAAGTATCACAATTTCCAGATTGAAAAAAATCTTCCTGCCCCACAACAATGTGCCATGGAAGTAATCTGGGGGAAAAAAAACTTAAGGACCCAGGTTCTTTCATAGATGGATTCACAGTAAAATCCAAGGTTTGTTTTGTTTGAAGAGAGAAGGATGATTTTCATAATAGACATAATATATCTCCTCTCTTTCGAAAAGATCTTTTTTCAGTTTCCCGCTTCAGGGCTCTGATAATCTTTCAGAAGAGAAATGCCTCACACTATTCCTAGTTTGAGTTGAAAGCTAGCAAGCTGTGATTTTAGGTTCATGGCTTTTTTGACCCATTATGGCAAAAATAGACTTCTTATCTCCCCTCAGGCCTCCCCTTCTTTCAAACTTTTTCTACAATTTTGGAAAGTATGCTGCTGCTTCTTATGACTATGATAGTACAATAGCATTTTATAGCATTACCAAAATCCTTCAAATACATTAGGATATTTAAAATTCAAGGGCACCTGAGTGGCTCAGTCATTAAGCATCTGCCTTCGGATCAGGTCACGATCCCAGGGTTCTGGGATCAAGACCCACATGGCATCAGGTTTCCTGTTCATCAGGGAGCCTGCTTCCCCCTCTCCCTCTGCTGCTTCCCCCACTTGTTCTCTCCCACTCTCTCTGTGTCAAATAAATAAAGTCTTTTAAAAATTCACTGCAGCTCTACAGGATGAATAATTTCACTAAGTCCCATTTTATGGAAGACAAAATTGAACTTTGGGAAGGTCCTGTGCCTTATCCAAGATCACAGAAGTAAAGAAATGGCAGAACTGGAACTTAACCACAGCATTTAACTGGACACATCCCCTGCATCTTAAACACATACACCTCAGCCATAATATAATCCCACTGCACTTCCATAGTGCTTCCCAAAGTTCTTCTTTTATCCATTCATTTAATAATATTTTTAGTCATATCTTAAATTTACCTCTCAGTTTAATAAGAAAAACTTTGCTACTGTGTAAATGCCCTCCCTAAATTCCTTATTTTATTTTTTATTTTTTTAGAAAAGATTTTATTTATTTGTTAGAGTGAGCATAAGCGGGGGGGGGGGGGGGGGGCAGGCAGAGGGGGAAGCAGACTCCCCACTGAGCAGGGAGCCCAATGCGGGACTTGATCCCAGGACCTTGAGATCATGACCTGAGCCAAAGGCAGATGCTTAACCGACTGAGCCACCCAGGCATCCCTAAATTCCCTATTTTAAACACATTTGCCCCATTCAAATTAATTGTATAAATTACTACAATTCTATTTTCTTTTTTCTTTCTTCCTGTGGCTCTTTTTGTGTATCCTCTCAATGGCTGGAACAATAGTCAGAAATTGGAAAACTTTCTTTTTTACTGTCAGCATGTCTCTCAGGGACTCAAAAGTGAGCCTTTTAAATGATACACTTAATCACTGTTCCTGTAATTGAAAGATTCTACTTCCAGACACCAGCAGGAAGTGAATACATGTGCTAGATCCTTTCTGGCACCTTCAAGTCATGAGGAAAGTGCTACTCCTCTTTAATAAGAAATGTTCTGTCAGTTGCTTTGGAAATGTTCAGTTTGTTTTCAGTTTACTGATTTGGGACCTTAAACAATGCCGTTAGAACAGTTTTCTTGGCAACATGAACACTTGGTGTGAGTCTGTCGCCTTTCTTACTTCTGACATCTTGGGCTCTCAGTCATGCTGGTTGCATGAGTTGATTGGGAGACTGTCAGCAAGCCAAGATTTTTTGGTTTTTTGTTTTTTGTTTAAGATTTTATTTATTTGTCAGAGAGAGAGAGCGAGCACAATCAGGGGGAGTGCTAGGCAGAGGGAGAAGCAGGCTCTCTGGGATCATGACCTGAGCTGAAGACAAATGCTTAACCAACTGAGCCACCCAGGTGTCTCTATTTTTATGTGGGGTGTTTTGTTGTTGTTGTTGTTGTTGTTGTTTATTTTGTTTATCTGTTTTTTATGAAAATCATTACCAGTCTCCTGCTTGGCTAGCAAATATATTTGCTTTGAATTTCATTCTTGTTATGTTCGGCAGTGAATGTGCTAGTGAAGTTTTTCTGATAATCTGTGTGTGTGTGTGTGTGTGTGTATTGGGAACACTTTTCTTTAATAATTTGATGAAGATAATGGTATTTTTTTTCAGAGCTATATCTTGCCAAACCCAGTCTGCTTTGAAAGAATGTTGCCATCTCTTCTCTAATGTAAAACTTCTTTTTAATTCTATTTATTTTTTTATTTTCATTTTTTTAGGTACCACTGTGGCACTCCTTGTTCTTGCTCTGGGATTTCTGCTGTCTGCGCAGGTTTCCCCACGCATCACTTTTAAACCAGTTGTTCCATCTGGACAGAACAGTACTTGCACAAGATACAGGTGAGATTTCGTAATGGTCCCCTGCCTTCTCTGAACTCTGGTAACTTTTTTGTTTGCTTTTAACTTTTCTAAAATTTGAGAGATGAGTAGGAGCTTGTTTATGAAGGAAGATAAGATGGTGGGAAAGGTGGTGGGAGGAACCACCAAGAGGAGGAACAGCATGTGCAAAGACATGAGGATAAAAGTGCTTAAGGAAAAGTATTAGACACAATATTGACATGTTTCTGGAAATTCAAAGTTGGGATCGATATGGAATTGAAGCAGGAGTACTGTGAAACTATTTTAGATCATATGTGTATGACTCACTGGCATCTACATTCCAGGTAAAATAAGTAACTTCAATCAGTAATTAAACCTTTCCATGATGTACATGTCTGACAGAGGAGATTATCATCTTTGTATTCTAACAGTCTTCCCAGAGTTCTGCAAGTATCCTCTCATTCATGTAAGCAGAAAAGGAAGTTTTCTTTCGCTGCTGGGGTTCTTCCGGAGCATTAAAGAGTGGAAAGAGATGGTGGAGGAGAGTGAAATACATTCTGATGCTGGTTACAGGTGTAGGAACCCCAAGTCTGATGGTATACACACTATGTGATTAGATGGTTGGATAAGTGGATGGATGGACAGTCAGATGGACTAAAGAATGCACAAATGAATTAGAGATTGAATGAATAGACCAATTAATGTATCTGGCAGCAGAGTTTCAAAGGTTATAACTTAATTTTAGTGGTTTAAAAGGCTACCAGCCCCTTTAAAATACATGAATAGAACAAGCCTAGCTTGCTTGTTTGCTTGCTTGCTTGATTGATTGATTGCTTTAGAGTGAGCAAGCACACACATATGCAGGGATCGGGAAGGGGCAGAGGGAGAGAGAGAATCTTAAGCAGGCTCCAAACACCAGTGTGGAGCCCACTACAAGCCTCCACATCATGACCCTGAGATCATGAACTGAGTTGAAATCAAAAACCAGACACTTACCTGACTAAGCCACCCAAGTGCCCTAAGACCTAGATTTAAAAAAAAAAAAAAAAAATAGTCCTTCAGCCTCAACTAGATGGACACAAGTCTCAAGTAAATTGGTAAATGATTTATTAATTTATCAACTTTGAGTCATATACTCCTATATGAAATTAAAACAACACATTGATATACTAGATTCCACTTGGAACTTCATATTGAGTGGTTATTGTATTCATGGTGGTTTCTCATTACAGTAATGAAAGGATATATATTATTATGCCTTTCAGGTCCCAAATTCTGATATTCACTTTCCTTTAGAAGTAAATGGTTATACTCCTTCTTTCTCTTACTAATAAATTTACTTATATATTGGTCTACTGATTTCTTAAGTCTTTATCTTGTTCTGAAGAAGACTTAAAGATGTCTTGATGAAAGAAGTTAGCTTTAGAATAGACTACTCCTAGATGTAGTCACGTTTACTTTCTATGAATATCCCACATCAGCTGCTAGGTGATAGAGCCATTACTAGAATTCTCCATGCTCTGCTTTTGGTTTTTCTTCATAGGTATTTTATGTAAAGTGTTTTTAACATAGTTCCTCCTGACAAATTATTTAAAATGTTACTGTTGTTGGGGCGCCAGGGTGGTCAAGTGTCTGCCTTCAGCTCAGGTCATAATCCCAGGGTCCTGGGATCTCTCTCTTCTTGCTCTGCTGTCACTCCCCCCTGCTCGTGCTCTTTCTCTGTCTCTTGACAAATAAATAAATAAATAAATAAAATCTTTTAAAAATTTACTATTGTTTGAGCGACAACTCTAATATGTGATGCCTGGTTTAGATGGAGTAATTTAGACTCAGAATAAGACTGATACACACATGGTCAGGACACCTAAGGGCAGAGTTAGCCAGAGTATGAAAGAAGTTTTAGGAACTTCTGATACAGGAAAAGGATGACAAACTTTTGAATGATTGGCATAATAAAGCAGTTTTCTTGACATCAAGTTTTAAAATTTAAATAAAAATATTTATTGCCCTAGTAGAGTTTGCATAGCAATTTGTGATTATCAACCTGTTAATCCTTCTTGATCCTTCGAGGTTGTCATCTACCTAATATTTCAATACTAGAGTGTAGTGGAGGAGGAGAAGTGGTACAGCAGAATTTTATTCTCATCACAAAAATGGGCAGCAGTTTTTAAAACAGAACCAAATTTTACATGTCCTTTAGGAGTCAATGAATATGAAAAACAGTTCTATAATTTGTGCCTTCTTTCAGAGTAACATGTTAGGCCTTGTGGGAATTTGGTAGTATATACATATATTCTGAGTGATTTTATAAAACGGCCTGTGTTCCCCATACTGATTTTGTTCTAGTCTCCTGATTGTCTTCTTGTTTTTGTTAAAATTATGTACACACTTTCCCCTTTCTCTAAGATAAACATGAATTTTGCAATACAGCACCATAGGATGAGTAATGTTTAGGCTGTAAATGTAGATACTATGCTTTCTTCATGGAATGATCCATATAGGAAAGTTGAGCAAATAAAACAGATTTAAAAGGGAAATTGATATCTATCTTAAAAATGTTGTATACTGTTGATGAGATTGTAAATTTCCCTCCATTTTGGAAGGAGTACATTTCTGCCTGGTAAGAGTTAAATGCCTATGCCCACTGACTCAGCACTTCCATTTGTAGAAATCTATAAACTGTAGTGATGCATATGTATTCATTCCATTTATAGTCAAGTATTCTTCATCCAATTAAACATAGTTTCTTATGAGAGCTTTCAAAGCTTTGAAGATTCGTACCTTTCCTAAGTAACACTTCCCTCAAATTTTTGACATTTTATTATTTTTTAATGTGATCTCAGTATATGCAAATCACTGTCATAAAACCCTTCAAAGCAGGCAGATATTTCCTAAAATATATATGAAATTTCAGGGTTTTAATCTCATCTCATTCCTTCATTCATGTGTTCATGCATGTAGTTAGAAATATTTATGGAACACCTGCTTATAGGATTATAGTTAAGAATAAATTAATATAAGGAAACAGTGCCTGGCACATAATAAGCATTCAGTAAATATTGCAGCTATTGTTGGGGCGCCTGGGTGGCTCAGTGGGTTAAGGCCTCTGCCTTCGGCTCAGGTCATGATCCCAGGGTCCTGGGATCGAGCCCCGCATCGGGCTCTCTGCTCAGCAGGGAGCCTCCTTCCTCCTCTCTCTCTGCTTCTCTGCCTACTTGTGATCTCTGTCTGCCAAATAAATAAAATCTTTCAAAAAAAATTGCAGCTATTGTTATACTTAAGAAAGCTTATAATAGGGGCGCCTGGGTGGCTCAGTTGGTTAAGTGACTGCTTTCAGCTCAGGTCATGATCCTGGAGTCCTGGAATGGAGTCCCACATCGGACTGCCTGCTCAGCGGGGAGTCTGCTTCTCCCGCTGACCTCTCTCTCATGCTGTGTCCCTAATTCTCTCTCTCTCTCAAATAAATAAATCTAAAAAAAAAAAAAGAAGAAAGAAAGAAAGCTTATAATAGGAGATGAGCTTGGGATGATGGGTAGTCTGTCAGAGAAGATTACCCTTAGCACTGGTGTTTGAACTGAACTCTAAGGGGAAGAGAGGAACATGCCAGGCAGAAGAAATAGCAGATGTAAAGGCCATGCAAGGCACAGGAACTTGGCAAGTGCAAGAAACTGAAAGGATGCTACTGCAATTAAAGAAGCCTAAGAGAACACTGGTAAGGTAGGTGGAGCCAGATTCATGCAGGGCCTCAGAGGTCACGTGAACAATTCTGATCTTCCGTCTACAACAGGAACCCACTGAGAAGTTTTAAGTAGGGTAGTGACTTGACCAGATTTTCTAGTCTAAAGTTTCTCTCTGGATGTGGGATGCACAGAGGGTAGATGCTAATGTAAGCAGACTGGTTATTAGAGTTCTCCTTGAGAGAGATAATTGCCTGAACTGTGGTGGTAAAATTGAAAGGAAACAGGTAGACACATTCTAAATATATTCAGGAAAGAAAAATCAACAGGAATTAAAAATAAGTAACTGATTAATTAGGAGCAACCAGGCAGAAGAGATCATGAAAATGAAATGCTGTTATTGGGTGAGGCAATTACCATACTTTAGTAGGAATTGACAAAAGGGACTGTGTCTCTAATTCATTTTTATTTTCCCTGTTAAAATTTCTCCATTGAGAGTCTTACTTAGAGTCATCTAAGGAAGCGTTTAAAGCCACCCCCATCCGTCATTCCCATGGATCTGCCTCAGCAGAACAGTGGAGGGTATGTTCGAAATACTCCCTCAGGTAATTCCAGTACAGCTTCTATTAAGAACCACATAGAGGGCAGGGAGGTAGGGAGAGGGGGGTGGGGTTATGGACATTGGGGAGGGTATATGATATGGTGAGTGCTGTGAAGTGTGTAAACCTGGCGATTCACAGACCTGTACCCCTGGGGCTAATAATGTATTATATGTTTATTAAATTTTTTTTATTTTAAATAAATAAGTAAAAATTTTAAAAAGAACCACATACCATAATGCTTCCTTTTTTTTTTTTTTAAACTGCCAGCTTCCTTTCATTCCTTCTTCTTTTTTTCCCTGGAATGTTGTTAAAGCAAGAATACAAAAATAATCAGTGTGGTTCTTTATTTGTTGAGTAATATTTTCGTGTTTTCCTCTCCAGATGAAGTTTACAAGCATTGAAATGTCCAAACCGTTGCTTCATTATAGACCTCCGTATGGTGATGACACAAGTTTTGAGAAACTGTAGATGCCTAACTAATTAGCTCCTCAAAGTTTAGTTACAGTTAAAGCATTTCTGCATTCACTGTACTTTCCTTTTCCTTTTGCCACCCTTGTGTGCTAAATCACACTTATGGGACATTTTCATTTCTTTTCTTTCATGACCTTTTTATCTTCATGCCTTGGCATTTGGCCAAGGACCTGCAAAGACCCCACAGTAGCAGGATCCCCTATTTAAACTTGTGTTTTCCACTGTCAAGAAGTCCTTCTTGGGAAGCCAGAAAGGCAAAAAGGAGGACTCTAGTTTAGCTGTACAGAGTAGAGAAAGAACATCCCAGGTGTAAGACACATCCTATGAACAGGCCCTACACAGGGAGCCTGGCTTCTTCAAGGAGTGTGCGAGTGAGGCTGGGTCATAGTGGGCAAGCAGGAGAATGCCACAGAGATAAACTGGGTGACAGACCATGCCAGGACCTCATAATCATCATTTTAGATTACTAAGGAGACTTTGAAGGGTGATGAGATGAAATGACATAATCAGATTTGTGTTCTTTTTTTTTTTTTTTTTTAAAGATTTTATCTATTTATTTGAGAGAGAGGCAGTGAGAGAGCATGAGTGAGGAGAAGGTCAGAGGGAGAAGCAGACTTCCCGTGGAGCTGGGAGCCTGATGCGGGACTCGATCCGGGGTCTCTGGGATCATGACCTGAGCCGAAGGCAGTCGTCCAACCAACTGAGCCACCCAGGCGTCCGCAGATTTGTGTTCTTAAAAGATGACTCTGAAAAAAAGATTTAATTTAAAAATATAAAATATCACTCTGGCTGCAGAGTGGAGAAGTGATAGAGGGACAACAAAGGGTCCTAGAGGGAGATGAGGTAAGAGAACTCAGGAACCTAGGCAGGAAGTAATGCAACATGGACATTGGCCATGGAGACACAGAGACTCAATAGTTTGGAAGGGCGTGACAGGGCTGGGTGGTCCAGTGGATGACATATGGGGACAGATGCTTTTGTCAGGGTTAGAATCGTACTCAGGTAAGAGGAGCCCTGGGATCGGAAACTTCACTGTCTTCTACTTCTTGGAAACACTCTTCAGGGTTCTAAGCCTGCAGACCCTTTCTCTGGCTTTCCAATTAAAGATAGCAGTCACATAGTAAGGAGAGTACTTAGTATTTGCTGTCATTTATATTCTTATTTGAAATATCAGTTTCATTCCTTTTGGACCTCAGAAGACTTTTGAGAAAAGCTCTTAGGAATTTGTTTACTTAGCTTTGAAGTAACACAAAAAGGCAAAGGGAAAAACATGTCACTGTCATAATCCATAAGGACCTTTTGTCTCTTTCAAGAGCTCTGGTCATTATAATGAATAAATAAAATCAAGCTGGAGGAGTTCTTTCATATTTCAAGCCAACCCACTTTAGAATATCATCCCTGCTTTGTTCTGTGTAAACAAAAAGAATTCAGTATCCAGTACTGTGTCAGCAATCGAGAGCAACCATAACCACTGGGGTGTTTCCATATAATAAAGGCCAAAGAAACTATAAGTAAAATGAGTACTAAATGGAGTTCTTTTTTTTTTTTTTTAAGACTTCATTTATTCATCTGAGAGAGAGAGCATGAGTAGTGGGGAAGAGCAGAGGGAGAGGGAGAAGCAGACTCTGCTGAGCAGAGCCCGATGTGGGGCTCGATCCTAGGACCCTGGGATCATGACCTGAGCCTGAGGCAGACGCTTAGCCGATTGAGCCACTCCGGTGCCCCTAACGGGAGTTTCTAAACAACTTAACTATTCTCTAAGTTTAAATAAATAAGATCACTTCTCATAAATTATGATCTCAAACAAGTGATGAAAACAGTTCAGGTATTAACACTTAAACATATTCTGGTTTGTTAAACTGAAGCATTTACATCACAATGTAAAAGCATGTTACACAGCCCCTACTATGTTTGCTCTACCTATTGGTGTGGACCGTCCTTTTAAAAAAAAAAAACTTTTTTTTTTTTTAATTTTTTTAATACAAAGCATAGCAATGTAGTTAAAAGACTCTCTTTAGTGAATGTAACTTTGGAAACTTTGTTGTCTGGGTGGTTGGGTAGGTGGTTGGATGAGGCAGGTGATATGCCGATGGAAGGAAGATTTTAGTATAATTTCGTAGTCCTGGAAGTTAGGTATATTTGCTAAAAAATTTGGTGACACTTTGTTGCTATAAGTAGTTGTCAGTGTAGGAAGCTTCCAAGCCTTGGTTTCTTCAAAGTGCTTGGTCTTTACCTCTAGTCATGTCTCCAGCATGACGAGTGATTCATTTTGTAGGCCTGCTAACGGACTCGGCAGTTTAGGTAGTTGAGGTGGGAAGGTCTCTGGGCACGCAGCGAGTCACACACTGTGCATGAAATGCTTCGGTGACTTTTTCAGGTTGCTGCTTGGTAGTAACAAGAGAATGTTTTTCTCGTATTAATAAGCAAATAGCAAAACAAGATACTATGACACATGCCTCTTGGACTGTAACATCCAGGTTATGTGGTAAATAAATTAGAAGACGGGAAAAATGAAATCATGTATCTGGAACAGCCTGGCTTTAGAAGCAGATATCCAGCAATTGGTTGTTGTATGATTCTACACACTTTAGCACATCAAAGAATACAGCACTTTAGGAAAAATGTTTATATGCATTTGTAGTCAGTTCGTTGTTCAGTGAACATTTTTGAAAGTGACAGTAGGTCGGCGAATTAAAGGGAAGAGGAAGCCTTACTCCACATTCACAGCTAGGAGGGGCGAAGATGCAAATAAATGACTACAAAGTAGTGTGATCAAGGCTGACAGATGTCTCCGAGCAGGCCCCGGCATAACTCACTTCTCCTGCGGCCATCCCAGAAGGGCTCACACAGGAGGGTTCGCAACCTTAACATTATTCTAGATGCCTTTGGAGAGGCATGTCTTCAGCTGCATAAAATAAATTATATGAATACAAGGGGAATCAGTTATATTGAAATGTGGCTGCCAAATATTTGTTAAATAAACGTGTTCTATCATAATGTATATAGAATTGGTTGCTAACATTGAGTAGTAGATCTAGCCGCATGGCTAAGCAGTTTCAAAACCACAGTGAAGGTAAATGGTTTTGGAGATTTCTGCAACTACTGTCATGGGTTATGAACACATATGTGATTTCTGTTGTCAGTAGTTTATTGCCTACCTTCATAACTGAAGGAAATGTTAAATTTTAGTAAAAGGCTAATGAGTTAGAGGTGTAACTTTTTTCTCATCTGAGTGTATAGGCCCTGTATTTAAGTCTTCACATAGGAGTGAGCTTGATCTAATTTTTCAGGGTAAGAGTTTTCTCAGACCAGTGAAAGTGGAGACGGCCCCTGGGGCGTGTGTCAAACAGATAAGCTTTCCAAGTAATTCTAAAGTTTGATAATGTTGGAGAAAGGGACACCAGTCATGAGATGAGGTGAAAGGAAGGTCAGGGCTTTATATAAGTCAAAATGTGTAGTAGATGAAAAGCATTCAACAGTATAGAGCAAGGAAATGACATGATCAAATTTGAGCTTTAGAGTTTTCTGCTTGAATTTTAGGGGACTTACTGAGAGGAAAGGACAGAGACCTCCAGAAAGAAATAACAGAAGTCTGAAGTTAATTGCATGATGGTGAGCTTGAGGTCAAAGGTGTCTTTGGAGATATGATTGGGAGTAGATAGGCTAGAAGGAAAGAAACTGTGTTTAGGTCATTCAAATCTGTGGATATTCAGTGCTGGCTAAGTGAACCCAAGTGATATGCCTAGGAAGAGAGATGAACCAGAATTGCAGGCATGCTTTTTATTTTAAAATAATAATAGTTTCTTTTTATTCTTACTATATGCGGGTGTCATTCTTTTTTTTAATATAATTGCGTATTACCCTTACGTTTCCCTAAGGGCAGTTGCTATCATTATTTAATTTTATGGGGTAAGAAAGTAAGGCTCAGAGAGTTTACTTAGCTTGCTGAGAGTGTGATGGAACTGGTAAATTACAGAGCCACCTTGTTCTCTCCATCGCCCTCTTTAGTCAAACTAATGGCCTCTCTTGAATATGGGTCAGTACTACCCAAATTTATGAGTATTCTAAAGACACTACTAGGTACCTATTATCTGAGAAGCAAAGGGATGGGTTTTAAGTTCTGCACATTTAGTGCCAGGTGGGTACTTAAATAGTAAGTTTTCCCTGTAAACGAGCATCAAGTGATGAGAATTGTCAAAACCAGAGACAACCTAATTAAATTTTGTCCTCACTAAGAGTGCCATTTAATTGAACTAGCATTAAAACTCTTTAATATCACTGCCAATCACTTCACCTTTTCAGCAGCTCTGATCCTAGCAAATAAGAGGCACCTTAATAAATACCACGATCTCATGGCCCCAACGAAGCCCTTACTGACTTGGTGGGAGAATCCTTTACGGGAAGAAAATGATGACCAGCTTAGAAGTGTTAAGGAGTAGGTTTGGTTATAAATCCCTGCCTTAAGACCTTATCACAATGAGAGAGGACTCCATTCTCCTAAACTTGCTTCTGATTCTTTTTAAAAAGAAAGAGGTTCGAAATTTTGGGACCCTGACTAAGAAACCGGTCATAAGGACCGTATACCATAAACACTGTTCTTTTTCCAAAAGAATGCCAGACAACATTTAGATATCCCCCACACTGGTTCAGCCTTCTTCTGGTGAAGGGAGATTTTATTTTCCCAAAAGTATGTCTAGTTCTGGAGACATAGAGACAGTTGCCTGTAATTCAACTCAATTATTTGTGCATACCACTAGGCATTTGCTTCAGGTGGGAGATAGTCTGACCCTCTTTATTACCTCCTACTAGAAAGTTATTGACAGTGGTGGTGGTCAGCCATAGGTCTCTTATCTTCTTTGAGGGTCATTCAATGACCCCTTTTTTCAATCCCCTTATTTCTCTAAAGCAGCACTGAAACATAGAGCAGGATAATAACTTCTTGACACAAATTTCTCACAGGAATTGTATAGCATTTTAAGTTCTATTTGTTGCACTGTAGAAGTACACGTGAATTTTGTCTTACTCAGGAGCAGTTGATTATAGTCAACTGTACTGCCGTGTTAGCAGGGCTTTTGGCCCATAAAGGGAAATTTGACCAGAATATTCCAGAACAGTTCCAGAAACTGAGTCATGATTATTTCTTCCCAGTGGAATATTATTTCTCCTGAAAAAAACTAACCCATGTGAATGAATACCTGATGAAATCACTATGACTTACCAAACTACTTATTTTCTACAAAAAAATTTTTTTTTTAATTTCATTTATTTATTTGACAGACAGAAACACAGCAAGAGAGGGAACACAGGCAGGGGAGGGGCAGAGGGAGAAGCAGGCTTCCTGCTGAGCAGGGGGCCTGATGCTGCGCTTGATCCCAGGACTCTGGGATCATGACTTGAGCGAAGGCAGACACTTAATGACTGAGCCACCCAGGCCCCCCTATTTTATACAAAATTTGTAACAAGTAGTATTAGAATCATTAATAACCACCTTATGCATCTTAACACACCCAAAACCACACCCGTGTTGTAGTCCTTTATAAACCATATCATCCCTTGTAATTGAAAACAGATTCTGTAACATCATTCAATACTCTGTTGTTTTGAGATGACAGAGAACAAAAGATATATCAACACATTGTTCCTATCCTCATGGAAATCTGGGGTTTGTAGAAGAGAAAGGTGCTTTAACACAATTGCCTATAATCTATATTTTAACACAAGAGTAAAGAATATCATTCTTTCTGATTCTCAGCCTAGTGAAATAGATAATTCCATCACTTTTGGAAGGTAAGCCCTGAAAATTTACTGTCAACTGTGTGGGAGTACTTAATTTGCAGTGATAAACTCAAAGCTCAGCTGACTTGAATATTCCGTATTATTAGGCAGCTGATACAGCTGATACAGATCTGTTTTTCATCCCCCTGCTTTTTACTTGATACATCTAGGGGAGCTGTATTTCTCCTTATGCATCCATATTACATAGTTACCCGTTTTTGTAGAAACCTGTTATGCTTTGGCCTTAGTATTGGTGATTATATCAATTCTGAGGTAATTTCATCTTAGAACAAATTTTTCTGAAATGATGTTGTACATTAGGACCAGCTTGTTGGTAGATTAATAAAGTCTCTAAAAATCCACTGCTCATTTTTTGATCATTAAAAACATGTATTTATTATAAATGAAATCAATTTTGTGAAGCAATATAAAAAAGACTGTAAGGGGCACCTGGGTGGCTCAGTGGGTTAAAGCCTCTGCCTTCAGCTCAGGTCATGATCTCAGGGTCCTGGGATCTAACCCCACATCGGGCTCTCTGCTCGGCGGGGAGCCTGCTTTCCCCCTCTCTCTGCCTGCCTCTCTGCCTACTTGTGATTTCTGCCTATCAAATAAATAAAATCTTTAAAAAGAAAAAAAAAACTCTAAAATTAGTATGTTTAAAGAAAGGAGGACTACAGATCAATATCCACAATGTCATTATCTGCCACCAATATACAAAAATCATTAAGACAATTTGGAAGAACAGTAAAATATGGGAATTTGTCCTATCACATATTAACATTATTTCTTTATTGCTCTTTTTTTTATTGTGTTATGTTACTCACCATACATCATTAGTTTTGATGTAGTGTTCCAAGATTCATTGTTTACATATAATGCCCAATGTTCCATGTAATACATGCCCTCCTTAATACCTACCACCAGGCTCACCCATTCCCCCCACCCCTCTCCCCTCTAAAACCCTCAATTTGTTTCTTGGAGTCCACAGTCTCTCATGGTTCATCTCCCCCTCCAATTTCCCCCAATTCAATTTTCCTTTCCTTCTCCTAATGTCCTCCATGTTATTCCTTATGTTTCACAAGTGAAACCATATGATACTTGACTTTCTCTGTTTGACTTATTTCACTCAGCATCATCTCCTCCAGTCCTATCCATGTTGATGCAAAAGTTGGGTATTCCTCCTTTCTGATGGCTGAGTAATATTCCATTGTATATATGGACCACACATCTTCTTTATCCATTCATCTGCTAAAGGGCATCTTGGCTCTTTCCCCAATTTGGCTGTTGTGGCCATTGCTGCTATGAACAATGGGGTACATATGGCCCTTCTTTTCACTACATTTGTGTCTTTGGGGTAAATACCCAGTAGTACAATTGCAGGTCATGGGGTATCTGTATTTTTTATTTTTTGAGGAATCTCCACACTGTTTTCCAAAATGGCTGCACCAGCTTGCATTCCCACCAACAGTGTAAGGGGTTCCCCTTTCTCCACATCCTTTCTAACATTTGTTGTTTCTTGCCTTGTTAATTTTTGCCATTCTGACTGGTGTAAGGTGGTATCCCAATGTGGTTTTGATTTGATGGCTAATGATGATGAACATTTTTTCATGTGTCTGTTAGGCATTTGTATGTCTTCATTGGAGAAGTGTCTGTTCATGTCTTCTGTTCATTTTTTGACTTGATTATCTGGTTTTTAGGTGTTGAGTTTGAGAAGTTCTTTGTAGATCTTGGATATCAACCCTCTGTCTGTAGTGTCATTTACAAATATCTTCTCCCATTCTGTGGGTTGCCTCTTTGTTTTGTTGACTCCTTTGCTGTGCATAAGCTTTTTATCTTGACAAAACCCCAAAAGTTCATTTTCGCTTTTGTTTCCCTTCCCTTTGGAGATTTGTCTTGAAAGAAGTTGCTGTGGCCAAGGTCGAAGAGATTACTACCTATGTTCTTCTCTAGGATTTTGATGGATTCCTGTCTCACATTGAGTTCTTTCATCCATTTTGAGTTTATCTTTGTGTATGGTGTAAGAGAATGGTCAAGTTTCATTCTTCTGTATATAGCTGTCTAGTTTTCCCAGCACCATTTATTGAAGAGACTGACTTTTTTCCACTGGATGTTTTTTCTTGCTTTGTCGAAGATTATATGACCATAGAGTTGAGGGTCCATATCTGGACTCTCTGTTCTGCTGGTCTATGTGTCCATTTTTGTGCCAGTACCATTCTGTCTTGATGATCACAGCTTTGTAATAAAGCTTGAAATCAGGCAATGTGATGCCCCCAGTTTTGTTTTCTTTTTCAACATTTCCTTGGCAATTTGGGGTCTTTCCTGGTTCCATACAAATTTTAGGATTATTCGTTCCAGCACTTTGAAAAATGCTGATGATATTTTGATCAGGATGGTGTTGAAAGTATAGATTGCTCTGGGTAGCACAGACATTTTAACAATGTTTATCCTTCCAATCCATTAACATGGAATATTTTTCCATCTTTTTGTGTCTTCCTTAGTTTCTTTCATGAGTGTTTTGTAGTTCCTTGAGTATAGATTCTTTACTTCTTTGGACTCTAAACAAAAGTAGGAGGTGGTGGGAAATATACCTGACAAGCCCGTTGGGAACTTAAATAATAAGAAGTCATATGTACCGGAAATAAAGATTTTGAACTCCCACATAAAAAAAAATTATGTGCGGGGCGTTTGGGAGACACAGCCAGCTTAGCGACTGACTCTTGGTTTCGACTCAGGTCGTGATCTCATGGGTCATGGAATTGAGCCCCATGTTGGGCTCCATGCTCAGCATGGAGTCTGCTTGAGACTCTCTCTCCCTCTGCCCCTCCCACTTGCTCTCTCTAAAATAAATAAATAAAAATCTTTTTTTAAAAAAGAAAAATACATGAAGCTACATTAATAAGAATGTTGCTATCAGACTTGTATTTTATGAAGATTTTTCTGGCAGCAAAGTAGAAATGGCAAAAGAACAAATCTTTGAGAATCTAAATTAAGATCTAAAGTGAAGGGATGAGAGATGTCAGGTCTTGGTGACTGGAATGTTACTCGTTAAATAGTGAAATTGTCCAGTTTTTTTTTTTTTTACTTGCCTTCCCAACTAGAAATTTGTAACTTGAAAGCAGAAAGAGAAATGTTTCTTCTCTTTTTTCTCCCACACTTTGCTTCCTTTTTAAGAAATAATCTGCAGTGGGGCTCCGTGGTGGCTCAGTCAGTTAACTGTCTGCCTTCCGCTCAGGTCATTTTCCCAGGGTCCTAGGATCAAGCCCCATGTCAAGCAGGGCGCCTAGTTCTCCCTCTCCTCCCCAGCTTGTACTCTCTGTTGCTGTCTCTCTTTCTCTCTCAAATAAATAAAATATTTTTTAAAAAATACCATGCAACTAGCATCATAAAGTACTTGTTTACTGATCTGAGTAGTGAGACCTGATGTCTGCATGACTGTAGTGTTTTCCTCTGTAACTACACTAAGTACATAAACTGATTTGGAAATACAGTAAGAGATTTTTCTGTCAATCTTATGCTTATCTCAGCAAATGGAAGGTTCTGAAACAAGTTCTTTGTAGTACCCTACAACTGTTCTTCAGGCCTGGATATACACTGATAACATCCTTCCTTTCCATTTGATTAGATGCCTGCCTTTGGCTTTCAGCACTCATCTGTTTTGTTCTGATAAACTCAGTTTGAACTGAGTTATCAAGGAAGTTATGGAAAGACACAGGTATCTAAAGATTTTAAACTGCAAGAGTAAAGTAAAATCATATATGCTAATAATAAAAAGAGAAGAAAAAAATACTCCCCTGAGAGACTATTTTCTCCCAAAAATCAACAGAGACTTAAAATCTATCCGGGAAGACAAAAAGAAGGGAATGGCTATATAATTCCAAAAGTAGTTTAAAATCTACAAGATCTTTGAAGATTAAAGTCTTAAAAGACAGAAAGCAACAAATTGAACATATATGAGAAAAAGCTAAGAAATTTACCCATAAATGAAACTCAAATAAACATGACTCTGAGACTCCAAGAGAGACAAACTTAGTAATTATCCTGTCAGAGAGAAATTGGAGCAACAGAAATTGAAGCGCTAAAAAAAGAAGCTCAACTGCTCATTTACCCTGTAAGGAAGAGTCACAAAGGAACGATTTGCCACCTCAATCAGAGAAGTGCTGAGGTAAGACAGATAGTCATGAACACCTTAAAAAACAGAATCACAAAGAACAATAACCTTGACAAGCTAGAGCCCTCACCATCATTGTCATTACCAAGTTCAAACCTCACATGTAAGAGCCATGCCCAGCTATGGCACCTCAGCCATTCTTAGGTAGGTGAGATTAACGGAGTGAGGCATCAGCTCTGAGACTGTTTAGGTCACCCTTCGTAGTGTTCAAGTAGCTTGGAAAGAATCAGCTTGCTTCCTAAGTGCCCTACTCAGCACTAGACATTAATTGAGGTGGCGGGGGAAATCAGCATTACCAATATGCAGTCATACACACACACACACTCTTCCCCACACTTTGCTTTCATTTGGCCTACGTTACTGAATACTAACCATTTACCAGTTATTAAGCCAGCTCTTAAGGATACAAAGCCCCTTGTTAGGAGTTGGCAGTATCTTAGGTTGGCTTTCATTTACATTTTGAACCCATACTCAGGTTTCACGTGTTTAAGAGATGTTGGTACTTGAGCAGAAGCTGGTATTTCAGAATATATTTAGAAGTGAGTAAAAATTTACATTTAAGCACTGAAAAAATCCTCTTGTAACATTGGGAATTGTATTTGGCTATATATAAAACAGAAGAACCCCAAATAACTGGCTTAAACAAGAAAGAAGTTTCTTTCACTCTTGTATAAAATATATTCAAATGTAGGGAGTTTGGAGAAAATGTACTAGATCTAGTATCATGAGGGATCCAGATTCCTGTCTTTTTGCTTTACCTATACAAGTATTCTTCACAAGTTCACCAGGATGATCTAGGATGGCTGCAGGAGCTCCACCATCATGTCTGAAGTAGGCCAGAAGGAGAAAATGTAGATGGAATAATGCTTCCCAGCTGAATCAGCTCCCTTTGAAGTCTTCGTGAAAGTCCTACATAGCATTTCTGACAGGCCAGAATTAGTCCTTGGCCAGCTCTATTTGTAATGGAGGCTGGGAAATGTATTCTTTTATTCAGCAGTTGAAAGAGGAAGGGGGACCACAGTGTTCCCAGTTAAGAATCAGATTCTCGGAGCACCAGGGTGGCTCAATCGTTAAGTGTCTGCCTTCGGCTCAGGTCATGATTCCAGCGTCCTGGGATTGAGCCCCGCACTGGGCTCCATGCTCAGCAGGAAGCCTGCTTCTCCCTCTGCCACTGCCCCTGCTCGTGTTCCTACTCTTATTTCTCTCTCACTGTCAAATAAATAAAATCTTTTTAAAAAATCAGATTCTCTTACAAAGGAGGAAACAAAGAGTGGATATAGGGATAGACAACTAGCAGTTTTTGATATAGCAGTAGAGAGAGAGATCATATGTATGAGTGGTTCTGTTTGACAGCAGAAAGGGTGAGTTAGTTAACCAAATAGGACTCTATCCATTTTCGTGGTTTAGTTCTCTTTATAATGATTAGAAATCTTAAGGTCAACTTTGCAGGTGTCAAGAAATATGGCCGTCTTCAGTAATTTACCTCCAGCTTTGCAAGAGAGAAAGTATCATTAAAGTCTCTCATTTGTTTTATTTCTTTGGCCTCATAAGCCAGTGAAATAGCTGCCCTTTGTCATGTTCGTTCAAAATGAGTGATTAGAGCAAGTATTTTGCTCATTTATCCAAAAGCAATAGTCATGGCAGCTACTGTTTACTATGTAGTCATCATTGTGCTGACCACTGTACTAAGAGCTTTACATGGAATCTCTTTTCTATCTTTTAGCAAAATGGAGGCAGATGCTATTATTATTTGTCATTTCTCAATGACACTGAGGCTTAAAGAATTTAGTGAATGTTAGAAGATCATATGGCTTAGTGTCTACTAGAACTAGGCTTTAAGAACACAGCTCTTCACCATTACTTTCTTCATTCTGAAATTTACCGATTAAGCAGTGGAATGTTTTTGCCCAGAGAGAGTGTCTGGAAAGTTCCCTTTGGAAAGTGAATAATTTTTTATGGTCAAAGGCTAGTAGGTCTAAAAATTGCTGTGTTTTTACTCATTCACTGAAATTGAGATACTTCTGAGAAATCATTTTCTATAAGATGTAGTCTATTTGAAACTTAGGGAAGTTTTGGGGGGTTTATTGTTTTGTTTTGTTTTTAGTTTTGCTCATTTATTTCATTTACCTATATTTATTCAGCTCAGAAAATTCTTTTTCTGCTCTTTTAAGGATCATCATAGAACATCTTTGATACACAAACAGGTGCTTGAGATAAAGTAAAATCATTCTAAAATATTTTAAACAATTTACCACCTTGAGTTCCCTTAGAGCAGAAGAATAAACTACGAAGTTTTAAATAACTCCGAACCAAGTTAAATTGTAGTTTTTATTTGGTCTGTTTGGGTGTTTCGTTGTTTTTAAGCTCTGTTATACAAATACATGAATATGGAAAAAGTAATTTAGAAGGAAATATAGATGAGATACACTTACAAAGAAATACCCTTTAGCAAATTAGACTGTATCTGTACACTCAGATGAGAAAATGAAGACTCTGAAAGCTGTTCTCTTCCTTGCTTCTTCCTTGCTTCCTAGTTATGGAAATGAATTACACAAGAGAACCTGATTATTTTTCTTAATAAGAATCATTGTGTGCTGATATTAGTATTTTTACCCCTTACCCCCAATATCACTTTACTGACAACTGTGGGTTACATCAAACTTTCATTCTTTATAATTTTGTGAAATTCTGTCAGTGTGACAGGCTCTACCCTAAATGGAGTTGCAGACATCAGAAGACATGATGATATCCAGGGAGATGACTTCCGGGCTATCTCATTTCATCTCTGTCACACAGCACAGCTTTCAAATCAGACATCATTCTAGGGCTCCGGGAGCTGATTGTTTGCAAAACTCACATTGTCCTTGACATTCAAACATATCATTTCCCATAAAATAAGAAGGTGCTCCCAAATAACCATGGAAGAACTGATAAGCAAATCCGTATAAGCCAAAATATATTTATCTTTTTGATTTTGTTGTCCCTGTATGAAGCACTGACAGTATGATAAGCATAGTGCCAGGTGTTGCAGTAGTTGATGAAAAATATAAAACAGACTTAGTTACCATGTTTCTATCTTGGTGTACAAAGAAGATAAGTAGGGCAGTATTTAAATGTAGAACCATCAATTATCAAAGCAAACAAATGAACAAAAATATGTCCCCAAAAGAGGTGCAGTTTTAAAAAGTGTTTCCACAGATAGATTAAAAAAAAAAAAAATTGAGTGCTCAGTATAAAACAACCTATTTTTCTGTGTTTGTAAAAAAACATTAAAGTCAGTTTGATCGTGCATTCACAAAGAATGCAGATACTATATACTGCAATTTCATTTTGTGATACTTAATAAAAGTTCATTCAGAATAAAAATTGATTTCCTTTTCTAAACATATAATCTAGAAATGATTTGTAGCTATTTGACAGGTATGTTGGTTTCATTTTTCTTTTTGATTTTAAAAGTCATGAATTTTTATAATTGTATATGAAAAACCATGGGGCGCCTGTGTGGTTCAGTGGGTTAAGCTTCTGCCTTCAGCTCAGGTCGTGATCTCAGGGTCCTGGGATCAAGCCCCTGAGATCATGACCTGAGCAGAAGCTCTGTGCTCGGCGGGAAGCCTGCTTCCCCCCGTCTCTCTCTGCCTGCCTCTCTGCTTACTTGTGATCTCTCTCTCTCTGACAATTATATAAATAAAATATTAAAAAGAAAAAGAAAAAAAGAAAAACCAACATTGTTGGAAGTCAGTCCAAGATGGTAGGATAGGAAGACCTTGAACTCATCTCCTCTATGGACACACCAAATCTACACCTACATGTAGAACAATTCCTTCTGAAGAACTCAGGGCTGATTGAACAGCTTCTGCACAAAAAATGATAGAGGGACCATATGAAGAAATTAAGGAGAGATGAAGACACGGTAACAACAGGAACTCTACCCCAACACCACAAACTGTAACAGGGAGGACTATTACTAAATGGTCCATGTGCACACTTAACCTGCCTTGGAGCACAGCAAAAAACAAAAATGAAAAATAGTGGTTTAAAGGTGCTTAGACTGTAAGTGAAGAAAATCCATGTAGTAACCATAAGGCATTCACCACATGGGTAGGGAAGTGCTGGAACTCTCTCCCAGGTTGGAGGTGCTGGTGAGAGCTGTTTTTTATATTTCTCTTCCACCTTGAAGAGTTTGCAGGAGAAGGATCCAGAGCCCCATACCAGCTCATCATCCCGCCAAGGCGGTCATTTTATGGTATACTTTGGCATGCCCCCTGGCCTTCACTTGATCCAGCCATACCACCAAGGTGGCCCCAGATGGCATACTTCAGGACCCACCCTACCTACTGCAGTCCCAGCTGTCCCACCAAGGCATCTCTGGTGCAGTGTATCCCAGGATACCCTACCCCCCTCCGGTTCCCCTTGTCATCAAGGCAGTGCCAGATGACGTCTCCCAGGATACCCAGCTCTTGCTCATTTGAGCTCCAGCCAGCCTGCCAAAGCTGCCAGACGACATATAGTCTACACAGAGGACACTACTACACCAGACATTTTCCAAGACTGGAAGAGGAACTGTTCTGCCTCATAGAAACACAGAAAGTCAAACAAAATGAGGAGACAGAGGAATGTGTTCCAAACAAAAGAACAAGGTAAAACCCCAGGGGAGGGGAAAAACCGTAATGAAATGGAAATAAGTAATATACCTGACAAAGAGTTCAAAGTACTGGTCACAAAGATGCTTACCAAACTTTGGAAAAGCAAAGTGAGAACTTCAATAAAGTATTAGAAAATATAAGAACCAATCAAAGCTGAAGAATAAGATAAATGAAAAATACACTAGAGGGAATCAATAGCAGTTAAGATGATATAGAAGAATGGATCAGGGATCTGGAAGACAGAATAATGGAAATCACCCATTCAAAACACCACACCAGAAAAAAAATTTTTTTAAAGTGTAGGATAGATTAAAGGACTTTTGGGACAATATCAAGCATAGTAACATTCATATTATAGGGGTCCCTGAAGGAGAAGAGAAAGGGGCAGAAAATTTATGTGAAGAAATAATGGGTAAACCTAACCTGAGAAGAAAACAGACATCCAGGTTCAGGAATTCCAGAGAGTCCCAAATAAGGTGAACCCAAAGAGATTCACACCAAAACATTATAATTAAAATGGCAAAAGTTAGAGAATATTAATGGCTGCAAAAGAAAAACAAATAGTCACATACAGGGAAAATGCTATAAGCTATCAGCTGAGATTTCAGCAGGAACTTTGTAGGCCAGAGGAGGTAGCAGGATATATTTAAAATACTGAAAGGAAAAAACTCAAAACCAAGAATATTCTACTAGCAAGGTTGTCATTCAGAACTGAAGGAGAGAGTTTTTCAGACAAGTAAAACCTAAAGGAGTTTATCACCACTAAACCAGCCTTACAGGAAATGTTAAAGCATTTTCTTTAAGTGGGAGAGAAAAGGACATAACTAGAAATAAGAAAATGTATGAAAGAAAGAAATCTCACTGATAAAGGCCAATATATAGTGAAAGCAGTGGATTAGTCACTTAAAAAGTTAGAATTAAGATTAAAAGACAAAAATAATAAAATCAGCTGTAACTCCAACAAATAATTGATACACAAAAGATCTAAAATATGACATCAAAAACATAAAATGTGGGGGAGAGTAGAAGTGTAGTGCTTTTATTTTACCTTTTTTATTTTAGATTTTTTTTTCTTATTTGTCAGAGAGAGAGAGCATGAGCGAGCACAGGCAGACAGAGTGGGCAGGCAGAGGCAGAGGGAGAAGCAGGCTCCCCGCTGAGCAAGGAGCCTGATGTGGGACTCGATCCCAGGACGCTGGCAGCCGCTTGACCAACTGAGCCATCCAGGCATCCCTATTTTACTTTTTAAAAGTAGACTCCGTGCCCATTGTAGGTCTTGAACTTACAACCCTGAGATCAAGAGTTAGTGCTTTTAGAGCGCATTTGAAGTTGCACAACTACCAGCTTAAAATAGGTTGGGGTGTGTGTGTGTGTGTGTGTATCTCATGGTAACAACAAAGATAAACCTACACTAGATATACAAAAAGTGAAGAGAGAGGAGTCCAAACATAACAATTAAAAACAACAACAACAAAAAACCCACAGAGATAGAGAGCAAGGAACAAGGAAAGAAACAAAGAAGAACTACAAAAAATAACCAGAAAACAACAAAATGGCAGTAAGTACATACCTGTCAACAATTATTTTAAATGTAAATTGGACTAAATGCTCCAGTCAAAAGACATAGAGTGGCTGAATGGATTTAAAAAACAAAACAAAACAAAAAACAACCCCAAAACAACATACATTTATATGTTGCCTGTGAGAGACTCAGTTCAGATCTTAAGACACAGACTGAAAGTGAAGGGCTGAAAAAAGAATATCCCATGCATGTGGAAATGAAAAAAAAGCTGAAGTATCAATACTTGTATTAGACAAAACAGACTTTAAAACAAGGACTATAAGAAAAATGAAGGGCAGTACATAGTAATAAAAGGATTAATCTAAGAAGATATAACATTTGTCAGTATGCACCCAACATAGGAGCACCTAAATATATAACAAATAATTAGCAGACATAAAGGGAGAAATTGATAATAATACAATAATATTAGGGGACTTTAATATCCCACTTACATCAATTTTAGTATATGTGCTGCCGAAGCAAGCACTAATATCCCACTTACATCAATGGATAGATTATCCAGACAGAAAATCAATAAGGAAACACTGACTTTAAACAACAGGTTAGACCAGACTGACTTAATAGATAGAGAACATTTCATCTAAAATCTACAGAATATACATTCTTTTCTTTTTAAAATTAATTTTATTTTTTAAATTTTAAATTTAAATTGTTAATACACAGTTTTATATTAGTTTCAGGTGTACAGTGTAGTGATTCAGCAATTCTATACATTCTTCAGTGCTCATCACAGTAAATGTACTCTTAATCCCCATCACCTATTTCAACCCCCCCCCACTTCCCCTCTGATAACCATGAGTTCTCTGTAATTAAGAGTTTGTTTCTTGGTTTCTCTTTCTCTCTCTTATTTTCTTTTGCTCGTTTGTTTTGTTTCTTAAATTCCACATATGAGGAAATCATATGGTATTTGTCTTTCTCTGAGTGACTTATTTCACGTAGCATAATACCCTCTGGCTCCATCCACATTGTTGCAAATTGCAAGATTTTGTTCTTTTTGATGGCTGAGTAATATTCCATTGTAAGTATTGTGTGTGTCACACACATACACCACATCTTTATCCATTCCTCAGTGAGTGGACATTTGGGCCCTCTCCGTAGTTTAACTATTGCTGATAATGCTGCTATAAACACCAGGGTGCATGTGCCCATTAGAATCTGTATTTTTGTATCCAGTGAAATTGCTGGTTTGTGGGATAGTTCTATTTTTAACTTTTTGAGGAACCTCCATACTGTGTTCCACTGTGGCTGCACAAGTTTGCATTCTCACCAACAGTGCAAGAGGGTTCCCCTTTCTCCACATCCTCACCAACATCTGTCGTTTCCTGTGTTGTTAATTTTAGCCATTCTGACAGGCGTGAAGTGGTATCTATGGTGGTTTGAATTTGTATTTCTCTGATGATGAGTGATGTTGAGCATCATTTCATGTGTCTGTTAGCCATCTGGATGTCTTTTGCAGAAAAGTGTCTATTCATGTGTTTTGCCTATTTCTTGACTGGATTATTGGTTTTTTGGGTGCTGAGTTTGATAAATTCTTTATAGATTTTAGAAACTAACCCTTTATCAGATATGTTATTAGCAAATATCTTCTCCCATTCCAGTGGTTGCCTTTTAGTTTTGTTGATTGTTTCCTTTGCTGTGCAGAATATTTTTATCTTAACAAAGTCCCAGCAGTTCATTTTTACTTTTTTTCCCTTGCCTCTGGAGACTTATCTGTTAAGAAGTTGGTAAGGCCGATGTTGAAGAGGTTTCTACCTGTGTTTTTTTCTAGGATTTTGATGGTTTCCTGTCTCACATTTTGGTCCATCATCCATTTTGAATTTATTTTTGTGTGTAGTGTAAGAAAGTGGTCCAGTTTTGTTCTTTTGCATGTTGCTGTCCAGTTTCCCCAACACCATTGTTGAAGAGACTGTCTTTTTTACACTGGATATTCTTTCCTGCATCATCAAAAATTAGTTGACCATATAGTTGAGGGTCCATTTCTGGTTTTTTTATTCTATTCCATTGATCTGTGTGTCTGTTTTTGTGCCAGTACCATACTGTCTTGATAATGACAGCTGTGTAATAGAGCTTGACATCTGGAATAGTGATGCTTCCAGCTTTGCTTTACCTTTTCAAGATTGCTTTGGCTATTTGGGGTCTTTCGAGGTTCCATACAAATTTAAGGATTTTTTGTTCTAGGTATGTGAAAAATGCTGGTGGTATTTTGATGGGGCTTGTTTTGAATATGTAGATTGCTTTGAGTAGCAGGATACAAAATCAATGTAGAGAAATCTTTTGCATTTCTATACACCAGTAATGAAGTGGCAGAAAGAGAAATCAGAGAATGTTATGTCTTCTGAAAGGGATAACCTGACTTGCTTTTAAACTTTTATTTTCTAATTGCAAAAAGTTTCAGAAGAGGCAATATTTATGATTATGGTTTCTGTGAATGGAAAGATATTTATGAGGTGCTCACTATTAAGAATTTACCATTATATTTAAAAATAGTACAATGCTAACCAAAGAAAGTATCCCTCAGTGTAATGTTCTTATAGTTGTCACTGTGATCCAGTTGTGACATTAATGAGGAACCCTCTACCCACCCTATGCCTTGAAATATCAGCAAGTTCTAAATAAATAAAAGAGGTAGTGTTAGGAGCACTATGCAGAAATCAGCAGCTCTTATCACGTAGTTATGCCTAGTGAAATGCAAAGCAGGAGTGTGTGTTATAGAACTTTTTAGGGACACATCAGTATTTATACAAATACAGCCACAAAGACATAAAATAGGCTCATGTAAAAGTGTTTTCAAATGGCAAAGATATTAAAGTAACAGATAAAACTGTACTTATTCTCAATTTATTACCTGAAAAAATTGCATAAAGATGTATATGTTTATGTAATACACACATTTATTTCCCTAAATACACACATGTACATATACAAACGTATGCACATACGTTCCATTTTATATTTGCAGACTTGAAGTTGAGATTTGTGTCTTTAAGTATGTTAACCAAAGGTTCATATAGTATATTAGGAAATACTTAGCCCTGTTGCAAGAGACAGGCTTGACAGAGCTCTCTTTATCTCCCCTTTAGAGAGTTTATTGTGAAATTTTCTGAGATAAAATGGGAGAACTAGTCCAAGAATTCATAACAAATTAGACAGTTATAATAAATTAGAACCTAAAGTACAAGTAAATGTTAAAAAGCAACAGAAGGAATGGAAGGAAAGAAACCTGCTCTGAGAAATAGGTTAAATTCACCCCCCCTTTAATAGTATACCAAAGACCAAGAGCTCATGATTGGTTTTAGTCTGCCAGCCTTACTGCTGTGACTCTTTTGCATCTAGTTCAGGAATCCATTGTATTCTTAGCCTCACTTTCTTAGGAGAAGAGATGAGAAATTGGCCTACATTCCAGGTATCTGGAGATAAAACTATGGTCCATAATCCATTTGTGTGTGGATTTGATCAGAGAGCCATGAATTAATTGTAAGGAACAGTTCACAGCTTGATTCAAGCCTTGATCCTGTGATCTCATGGACCAACATAGAGGGAGCAAGGTGTAACCTGTGTAACAGAACTGCAGAGAGAACTAGTAAATCTGTTGTCGTATAAGTGACATTCATTCTTCACTTTACTTACTCAGCAGGTATCTCTTGAATACTTGTCTGTCAGGTAAAATGGAAATCACTAGGAATAAAAGATGTGCAAGACAGATCTCTCTCCCTTGAGAAGGTCACAGTGCAGGAAGAGAGGGCGAACACATCATAAACTCTTAGAGATATAACGTGATGGACAGTGATAGTAGACTTTTGTGAGCCTCTGACAGCATAGTGACATATCTAATTTTGCTAGGGTCCAGAAGTTTTACAGAGGAGGTGATGCCAAATGTGAGTCTTGAAGGAAACGTGTGGGAAAATAAAGGTGGAAAGTAATAGTCCAGACAGAGAAAACAATAGGGAAAAGCCTAAGAGCATGTCCTCCCCCTGACTCCTGCAGTTCATATGGATGGGCTAGAGGCCAAGGCACCTGGGGAGAAATAGCAAGAAAAGATTGCCACGGTAAGAGGGGTGGATTGTGCCATAGTAAGGAATTTGATCTTCATCACACAGACAGTGGGACACTACTGCAGGGTATAAATAGAGAGATCTGATCAGGTGAGATGTAAGGCAGTAGAGAAGATGGAGTGGACCTTGTCTACGGGCAGGAGGACATGTTAGAAGATGATTGGAAGCACTGAGATGAGAGGCGGTAAGGAAGGGGCACAGAGGAACTACACACACTTTGGGGACAAACTTGAGGAACTTACGGCTATTTAAGTGTGGGCGTTCTGGATCACACTCAGGTTTTTAAGTTGTGAAACACAAAAGTAGGTTTGACAGGAAACCCAATGACAGGTCTAGGGGTGTTGAGTTTGAGGTACTCATGAAACATCCAGAAAATTGGGCAGTTGGAAGTACAGGCCTGGCACTTAGGGAAGGAAAACAAACTGGAGAAAAGGTCATGGAGTCTCAGCATATTGGTGATAGTAAAGGTCACATAAGGGTGATGCTTGCCAGCAAAATGTAGAGAGTGAAGGAGCACTGCCAAGAACAGAAGCAAAGCAGAAATGATCAAGAGGAGAAGGAGAAGACTAGGAAGCATCAGTCTGAGGAAAGGAAGAAACATAAAGGGAGTAGTGTTAAGGGGTAAGGAAGTGCCAGGAACAAGGGAAACATTGTAGGAAAATTTATGACAGAACAGTACATTGAGATTAGAAAAGTACCCAGAATTAACAGTAAGACCACCCTTGGCAACTGCAGAGCAGCTTTCCTGGAGTGGTGAGGCACGACTCGCTTCATGAACTCAGTGCCAGTAGCTCTCCAGATTTTTAAAATAATTTCCAAGCAATTACTTAAACCACCCCAGAATTTTGTTTTTTTAAATTCTCACAAGTTCCAGGCACCTGTGTGGCTCAGTCATTAAGCGTCTGCCATCGGCTCAGGTCATGATCCCGGGGTCCTGGGATAGAGCCCCACATTGGGCTCCCTGCTCCGCAGGAAGCCTGTTTCTGCCTCTCCCACTCCCCCTGCTTGTGTTCCCACTCTCGCTGTGTCTTTCTCCGTCAAATAAATAAAATCTTTTTTTTTTTTTTTTTTAATTCTCACAAGTTCCCTACTTACACAGTCCATATAAGGGAGAGGGTCACCTGACATACACATGATGGCCAAGAAAGAAGGCAGGTGTCCCGGAGTTCTGTTTGTAGTACTCACAGAGAGACCCAGTCCTGCAGAGGGCTACACAAGGTCGGCTGTTGTCCTCACAAACCACCCACCCCCAGCCCCCGAGGGATGGTCTCTGGCTGATTTGGTTCCAAGTCACCTGCTGAAAGCAGCAGGGCAGTTAGTGCGGAGGGGGTGGTAGGGGAAGTTTAGAGTAGCTATCACAGGACATGGAGTAACATAATTGCACAAAGTGGGGTGTGGAATTCATGCGTGAGGAACGAGCAAGTGAACACAGTTCCTCGCAGAGGATGGAAGTGGGCCTGAGCCACGGCTCGCCCTCCCAGCCGCGTTTGCCACCGCGGGTTGTCTGCCAGCTGGGCCCTGCTAGAGAGAGGCATTTTCAGACCAAACACTGTTCCTAATGCTCCATCTCATTGGGTTTAATGACACATACTTAAAAACAAATGGACCATTTTCTAGAGGGCTGAGTTCACACTCCACTTCACAGAATAGAAACTAAAAATGTTCTAAATTAACCCCAAATCAATTTTTTAAAGATTTGCTGAGGAGAGAGAAAAGGGCACCTTCAGTTAAGTCCCTGGCACCATGTGAAACATGTAAACAATTGATTAAATGAAAACAGACTGTCCCTTCTCCCCCTTAGACACGAAGCTGCCTCTTATTCTGCTCTTTTTTACTTTAATTGGAAACATTTTCAAGTTTCAGGACCAGTTTTCTAAATATGTGAACACTTATTTTTCTCCTTTTCTAAAAAGGTCAGAGATTGGAAACTTAAACCTTCCTTCCCTTCAACTAGCAAGAAATGAACTGTTTGGTTCTAATTGTAATGATTACTTAGGTTATATATTTTCCCCTCTGTTAGAGTGTCTAGTATGCTCTGCATTCAGTTTCCCTAGCAATTTCTAGAAGAGCAACATCATCCCCAAGTGAAAATATCCACAGTCGCAAACAATAGCATGAATTTAGGTACACGTATTTACCACAAATTCTCTCTAAATATCATAATGTCTTCTTACTAAGAGATTTCACAGGATGTGATTTAAAAGAGGGCCCTCTGGGACGCCTGGGTGGCTCAGTTGGTTAAGCTGCTGCCTTCGGCTCAGGTCATGATCCCAGAGTCCTGGGATCGAGTCCTGCATCGGGCTCCTTGCTTGGCAGGAAGCCTGCTTCTCCCTCTGCCTCTGCCTGCCGCTCTGCCTGCCTGTGCTCGTGCGCTCTCTCTGACAAATAAATAAATAAAATCTTTAAAAATAAATAAATAAAAGAGGGCCCTCTCTTACTGTGGCTTTCTTTTCTTCAGGCTTCAAGGAACTTAGCCCTTCTAGCTGGTGTTTCTGAAAGTGAGCTATCAAAATTATTAACCAGTTTCATTTGGGTTGTGGACTGAATGTGTGCAAATTGTCCATGGTAGCCTCTCACAGTTAAAAAACTGGGCTCTGGAAATCAGATTGACCTTTCTGTTGCATTCAAAAAATGACTCAGATATTCACTTCAAACCACATACCCACCAAAGTTATTTTCTGTAAATGGGCAAAACAGGCTAATGAACCTACATTGATTTATGGAGTCTCCATGCTTTGATTCATTCCATAAACATATTTTAAGGAACCAGCCTGTAAGGGGGTGTTACAGATAACAGTTAATAGACATGGTCTTTTTCCTTGGGATAGGCCTCCCAGGCAGTTTTGCAAACCAGTCAGTAAAGAACACTGGAGTTAGGTACACACAAAGGAGGAGGGCCACCTCCATCAACTGTACTACATACTGATTTGTCTGATTTTAAAATATTTTGTATCAAGTCAAGATGGCGGAGAAGTAGCAGCTGAGACTACATCAGGTAGCAGGAGATCAGCTAGATAGCTTATCAAACCATTCCGAACACCTACAAATCCAACGGGAGATTGAAGAGAAAAAGAACAGCAATTCTAGAAACAGAAAAGCGACCACTTTCTGAAAGGTAGGTCCGGCGGAGAAGTGAATCCAAAGCAACGGGAATATAGACCGCGGGGGAGGGGCCGGCTCCCGGCAAGCGGCGGAGCAATGGAGCACTAAATCGGGACTTTTAACTTAAAAGTCTGCTCCACGGAGGGACGTCGCTCCAGAGGCTAAACCGGGGTGAAGACCACGTGGGGTCAGCGTGGCCCCAGGTCCCGCAGGGTCACAGAAGGAGCGGGGGTGTCTGAGTGTCGCAGAGCTAGCAGGTATCAGAGCGGGGAAGCCGGCTACAGAGACAGAGCCGAGGAGTGAGCTCTCAGCTCGGGGTTACCTTGAACCAGTCGCAGGCTGGGTGAGCTCGAAGCGCAGCCAGAGGCCAGGGAGATGAGAGTGATTGGGCGCTTTTCTTTGAGGGCGCACTGAGGAGTGGGGTCCCGAGCTCTTGGCTCCTCTGGGCCGGATATTGGGAAGTCGCTATTTTCATTACCGTCCTCCAGAACTCTACGGAAAGTGTTCAGGGAACAAAAGCAAAACCGAGTGGATTACTTAGTCCTGCCACTGGTAAGGGCAGTGCAATTCCTCCTGGGGCAAAGACACTTGAGAATCACTACAACAGGCCCCTCCCCCAGAAGATCAACAAGAAATCCAGCCAAAAACAAGTTTACTTACCAAGGAGAGCAGCGGAATTCCAGAGGAGGAGAAAGCAAAGCATGGAATTCATGGCTTTCTCCCCATGATTCTTTAGTCTTGCAGTTAATTTAATTTTTTCTTTAATTATATGTTTTTTTTCTTTTGCTAAATTTTTTTTAACTTTTGCCCATTTCTTTTTTAACGTTTTTTAGCTAGTTTATCTTAACAATACCTTTCCAAAAAAAAAAATCTTTTTTGAACCTTCATTATTATAGTCATATTTTATCCTTCATAGTATTTAACTTTATTTTTTGTATACACATAGGGTTTTTTTTCTTCTAAAAAATTTGGGGTACAACTTCCTCTAGTAGATCAAAATATACTCTAAATTTAGCTCCGGGCTTGTTCTAGTCTCCAGCCTGAGAAAATTCTCTCCACTTTCTTTTTCTTTATTCTCCCAACCAACTTACTTTATCAACTCCTTTTTTTATAAATTAAAAAAAAATTTTTTTTCATTTTTATAGACACATTCCATCCCTTCATGGTGTTTACCCTTATATACGTTTTTCATTCTTTAAAATTTTGGGAGGTACTTTCTTCTAAGAGACCAAAATACCCCAAAACTAAGTGGGTGACCCTGTACTAGTCATCAGTCTAATATATATATTTTTTTCTTTTTTATATTTTTTCTTTATTTGTTTTTATTTTTAATTTTTTTTTCTGAACTTCTTTTTATCCCCTTTCTCCCCCCACCCCCCCATGATTTGGGGTCTCTTCTGATTTGGTTAAAGCTCATTTTCCTGGGGTCTTTTCCATCCTTTAAGTATTTTATTTGCTCATTCATATACTCTTACCTGGAAAAAATGACAAGGCAGAAAAACTCACCACAAAAAAAAAACAAGAGGCAGTACCGAAGGCTAGGGACCTAATCAATACAGACATCAGTAATATGTCAGCCCTTCTTAGAAAAATAAAAGACCTAAAATCTAACCAAGTTGAAATTTAAAAAGCTATTAATGAGGTGCAATAAAAAATGGAGGCTCTTACTTCTAGGATAAATGAGGCAGAAGAAAGAATTAGTGATATAGAAGACAAATGACAGAGAATAAAGAAGCTGAGCAAAAGAGGGACAAACAGCTACTGGACTACGAGGGGAGAATTGGAGAGATAAGTGACACCATAAGACGAAACAACATTAAAATAATTGGGATTCTAGAAGAAGAAGAAAGAGAGAGGGGAGCAGAAGGTATATTGGAGAGAATTATTGTAGAGAATTTCCCTAATATGGCAAAGGGAACAAGCATCAAAATCCAGGAGGTGCAGAGAACCCCCCTCAGAATCAACAAGAATAGCTCCACACCCCATCACCTAATAGTAAAATTTACAAGTCTTAGTGACAAAGAGAAAATCCTGAAAGCAGCCTGGGAAAAGAAGTCTGTAACGTACAATGGTAAAAATATTAGATTGGCAGCAGACTTATCCACAGGGACCTGGCAGGCCAGAAAGAACTGGCATGATATATTCAGAGCACTAAATGAGAAAAACAGGCAGCCAAGAATACTATATCCAGCTAGGCTATCATTGAAAATAGAAGGAGAGATAAAAAGCTTCCAGGACAAACACTGAAAGAATTTGCAAACACCAAACCAGCTCTACAGGAAATATTGAAAGGGGTCCTCTAAGCAAAGAGAGATCCTAAAAGTAGTAGATCAGAAAGGAACAGAGACAATATACGGTAACAGTCACAGGCAATACAATGGTACTAAATTCATATTTCTCAATACTCACCCTGAATGTTAACGGGCTAATGCCTCAATCAAAAGACACAGGGTATTAGAAAGGATAAAAAAACAAAACCCATCAATATGTTGCCTACAAGAAACTCATTTTAGACCCGAAGACACCTCCAGATTTAAAGTGAGGGGGTGGGAAACAATTTACCATGCTAATGGACATCAGAAGAAAGCTGGGGTGGCAATCCTTAGATCAATTAGATTTTAAGCCAAAGGCTATAAGAGATGAGGAAGGACACTATATCATACTCAGAGGGTCTGTCCAACAAGAAGATCTAACAATTTTAAATATCTGTGCCCCTAACGTGGGAGCAGCCAACTATATAAACCAGTTAATAACAAAATCAAAGAAACACATCAACAATAATACAATAATAGTAGGGGACTTTAACAATCCCCTCACTGAACTCTACAGATCATCCAAGCAAAGGATCAACAAGGAAATAAAGGCCTTAAATGACACATTGGACCAGATGGACATCACAGGTATATTCAGAACATTTCATCCCAAAGCAACAGAATACACATTCTTCTCTAGTGCACATGGAACATTCTCCAGACTAGATCACATTCTGGGTCATAAATCAGGTCTCAACCGGTATCAAAAGATTGGGATCATTCCCTACATATTTTCAGACCACAGAGCTCTGAAGCTATAACTCAATCACAAGAGGAAATTTGGAAAGAACCCAAATACATGGGGACTAAACAGCATCCTTCTAAAAAATGAATGGGTCAACCAGGAAATTAAAGAAGAATTGAAAAAATTCTTGGAAACAAATGATAATGAAAACACAACAGTTCAAAATCTGTGGGACATAGCAAAGGCAGTCCTGAGAGGGAAATATATAGCGGTACAAGCCTTTCTCAAGAAACAAGAAAGGTCTCAAATACACAACCTAACCCTACACCTAAAGGAGCTGGAGAAAGAACAACAAAGAAAGTCTAAACCTAGCAGGAGAAGAGAAATAATAAAGATCAGAGCAGAAATCAATGAAATAGAAACCAAAAAAACAATAGAACAAATCAAAACTAGGACCTGGTTCTTTAAAAGAATTAATAAGATTGATAAACCCCTGGCCGGACTTATCAAAAAGAAAAGAGAAAGGACCCAAATAAAATCATGAATGAAAGAGGAGAGATCACAACCAACACCAAAGAAATACAAACAATTATAAAAACATACTATGAGCAACTCTATGCCAACAAATTTGACAATCTGGAAGAAATGGATGCATTCCTAGAGACATATAAATTACCACAACTGAACCAGGAAGAAATAGAAAACCTGAA